>CM077211.1:38717595-38742595 GCA_039654625.1 Rhinogobio ventralis
CCCTGTCTCCGGTTCTCCACTGTTCCTTCCTTGGAGCACTTTTGATAGATCCTGACCACTGCAGACCGGGAACACCCCACAAGAGCTGCAGTTTTGGAGATGCTCTGATCCAGTCGTCTAGCCATCACAATTTGGCCCTTGTCAAACTCACTCAAATCCTTACGTTTGCCCATTTTTCCTGCTTCTAACACATCAACTTTGAGGACAAAATGTTCACTTGCTGCCTAATATATCCCACCCACTAACAGGAGCCGTGATGAAGAGATCATCAGTGTTATTACCTTCACCTGTCTGTAGGCTTGCTGCGATAGTCGATGTTGCCAGTGTTCACTGCCCCCACCGTCGTTTAGATTTTTTTTATAGTGATAAAATAATTCAGTTCAGTTAGAGAACAGACACTACAAATAAAAACTGACCGTGTCTGCTCAACACAGCGTGAGCTGAACGAGAGTCGCAGCAGGAGTCAGATTTGTGAGGAGCTGACTGACAAGACGACGGCAGAAGATTTGGTTTCGAAGCGAAATCTAAAACTGCCTTTTTAAGTGAGTTTGTCATTGTACTGTTTTGTTGTAAGAATAATAGGCTAATGAACCCACCAATCAAGCAACCTGCCCCCGAATTGGCACTAATTCTAAAGTCAAGTCACCTTCATTTATACAGCGCTTCTACAATACAGATTGATTCAAAGCAGCTTCACAGTGATAACAGGAAAGATTGTTTTGGCTGTACATCAGCTCTAGAAAAAAGTACTATGCAAACGGCCGTTTGCATTTTACTTTCCGTTTAGAATTAGTGATTTTAAAAGCCCCCGCCGGTGTTGCCACACGTCGATTAACCGGTGGGAAAATTTCCTCACCGTCATAATGTTCATAATGTTATGCCTAATCGGTGTACAGTACATGATCCTTCAGAAATCATTATTATCAAAACACAGATAATAATCATAAATGTTTGTTGAGCATCAAATGATTTGTGAAGGATCATGTGACACTGAAGACTGGAGTAATGATGATAAATTCAGCTTTGATCACAGGAATAAATTACACTTTACTATATATTCACATAGAGAACAGCTGATTTACACTGGAGTCATATTTCACTGCTTTATTGTATTTATGATCAGATAAACGCAGCCTTGATGAGCAGAAGAGACTTCTAAAACAACCCTCACATGCTCTTGTTTGAATGCTGTGATTGTGTTTTTCTGGGTGCAGATGTACAAAAAGCCTCCGTCGCTCCGTCTGAGACGCTGATCGTCCCACAGCGAGAGCGAGGTCAACATCAGGTGCACCGGCCACCCTAATTACAACCAAAAGAAATGCGGCGGAGGCGTCCTGGGGTTCAGAGGTCAAAGGTCGAGCAGTGGGGGTGGGGACAACCAACAGCTCATTGCATGTGAAACATCATTCAGTTTCTCTTTAATCTGTTTGATTCGATACACGTGAAGAATGAACACACACCGCACTGATGAGACCTCAGAAAACATCTAGACGTCCTGCAACACGTGGAATGAAACGCATGCTATTATCAGTCCGTGTAATTCGCTCACCCCCTTCGGCCTTGTTTTTGAAACAGAAACAGGTCTTCCTCTGGTTCAACAACTTTACCTGTTTACCGCTCCTGTAAAACAGAGCTGCTAAATTACTCATCGGCCCTCTCGAGGCAGACGAGTCCAAACAAAGCAGAGTTTTTTGCTCCGAGTCTAAAAATAAGCCGATGCTAAAGGTTTCCTGCGGCTCGTAGCCCCGCGGCCCTTAACCTTTCTCAAAGTTGTAGATGAAATGTCAGCTGGAGACCCTCAGGTATAAGTTAGCCGCCTAACCAGACAGCAGCACCATATGAATCACTGTCATTCTAAATGTAGAATCAGCAATTCTAGAGTCGTCCTATCTGGAAACGTAAAGCCGCTCCAGGAGCTTCGCTATTGATTTTTCTCCCAAACAAAGAGACTTTTGCGAATACATGATACATCATAATCATGTAATTTGTACCTTTGCGTCAACCGGGGAAACGCAACAAAGACGTGGACCTGTACGGAAACGTGGGCGGCGGCTTTAGGCTCGGATTTTACGGGATGACCAACGTCAGAAGTTTTGAAGAAACTTCAGGAGAGAGGCGATGTGTTCATACGATGCATGATTGTGACTGTAAACTGTATAACTGATGCATGTAATTTCACTCGCATCAATATTTCATGCCTAAGAAAAAAAGTTACACAGTTAATTATTCACAGAACAAGTTTGCAGAAAAGCACAAATAAGGCCCTGTCTAATTAAATATGCAATCATTTGCATACATTTACATTCAATAAAGCAGGTTCAAATTTCTAGTTCGATTTTGTCGACATGTTTACAAATTTCTCTTTTTATCACTCCATAAATCAAAATACTGTGAACCAAATTGAAAACATTATGTTGGTGTTACTTTGTAACTTTCACATTAAAAAGTTACTTTTAAATATCATGTTAACTCACATTTGTTACAGTTACTTCTATGGAACACAATGTAGCAACGTTGATCAAGTAATGACGGCTTGAGCTGTTTCAACTGAACATTCATGCACATTTTTACCTCTGCATATGCATTAATCCGCTCTCAGACAGTCATGTGACGCAGCCGTGAGCTGCGAGGAGAGAGCCAGGCGCCGTGTCTCATTTCTCTCTGTTCTCCCAGCATCCCCGGCGCTCGGTGCCACGCTGCATCACACCCAGTTTGCCTCCCTGTTCCCGGACAGTCTGAAACACTTTTCCTGATCTCGTTCATCTTGATGGATTGTCAATATATGGATCGTCCTGCTCTCTAATTCAGTGAAAAAATCTAGTTTTCCATTAGTCTCTGCCTTTCTAATTTTCACTGCTGCTTTGCCACGTGTAATTATTAAAGGCAGATTCAAGAAAGCAATTACTGAACTAGGGTTTGTATCTTTGAAATCTTAATAAGCAGAAGAAGTTGTGCTGGGAGAGCAGATATACAGCTCAGAAAGTCTCTCGGCTGTGGGGTTCTGGGGGATTTTAAAAAACACATCAAAGCGACCCAATAAAACTAAATATAATATTGCTTTCCTACTTCAAATTATGACTCTCCCCAACAATAATAATCAATATCTGTTTAGCGTGTGCAAGCTCTTTTGTGTCATTGAGGACGTCAATAAAGGAGTTTACAGAACAGGTCAAAGGTTAACAAAGCGTCATGGTCACTGCAATATAATGCTTCGTAATATTGTGTGTTAAATGACCACACAACCTGTAATCCAATGTCATGAAAGACAAAAACATAATTGCCAAAAATCATTAGGATATTAAGATCATGTTCCATGAAGAGATTTAGTAAATGTCCTACTGTAAATATCTCATAAATGTATTATTAGTAGTAATATGCATTGCTAAGGACTTCATTTGGACAACTTTAAAGGAGATTTTCTCAATATTTAGATTTTTTTGCAACCTCAGATTCCAGATTTTCAAATATTGTCCTAATAAACCACACATCAGTGATGATTATTTATTTAGCTTCAGATGATCTATACATCTCAGTTTCATAAAATTGACCCTGGTTTTGTGGTCCAGGGTCACAACTTAATTATAGCCGCTTAGATGTTCATGCTGAAAATATAAAATATTAATGCAAACAGATCTGACACGGTGATCTGTGAATGCATTCGTCCAAGCGGTGCACCGTTAAATGGCACGACGCCAGTGGAATAACGGCGGCGTTATGGCATCGAACCGGCCATCATCTGTTTTATTGCTGATGGGCTTTTTTCCCTGTTCGTAATGTGGCAAAGGGAAACTGTCAGGCTAGTTTCTGACACGCATTTACATTCTCCAATGACAAGTGACACCAGCAAAAGGCCACAGAAAACTGTTTATTGATCAGCGTAAAACTATTCAACAGAGCAGATAAGGTTATAGCTAAAAGAGCGCCTTAAAGAAGGCGACTTCATTACATCACGCCGGCTGTATTTCTGTGCCGTTTAGGAGCTGCTGATTGGTTGGTAAAGATGTTGATGGGTCCGGGCCTGCCGCTCATCACGGCTATTAACTTCTCACTGCGGTCATTCATAATCTCTTGCATACTAAACGCCGAGTGTGTCACGGCGCATTTACGGGGTGAGGGATTGGAAAACGGCCAGCTAATGAAATGGGAAGAACTCACGGCCAAAGTCATTTGACACTGCCAGCGGCCGCCGTCTCACAATTAAATGAATTCCCACTGCATTCTGACCTTTAGCACAACACAACAAAAGAAAGCGCCAGGAATCTCTCATCAGCTGTTGAATCAAAGCTAAAGCGCTTTACATGTCCATAAATTAACGTCCAGATCAAAGACTGAAAACAGCAAACAGACTCTTCCTTTAGTCGCATTCATTGGGATCGACTTATTAAAGAATAACTATTCCCATCAAGTTATGAAAACATCATTTTCTCAACATTCAAAATGTCCAGTTATTAAAAAACGTTTAAACATCCAACTGAAACATGAAAACGCTCCATGAATGATGTATAAATACAATTTTTTATTTGAAAACATTTTAATTTCAATTTTTAAAGTCATAATTTCATCTTAGTATGTCATAATTTAGACTTGCCATCTCATAAATATTATTCTCATATTTTTAACTTCTTGTCATAATTAAGACTTAAGTTGTAAATTTGTATCTTAGTGTGTCATAATTTGACTTTTTCATAGTATTTCATAATTATGACTATTTAAAGTTTGTTATAATTTCACTTTAGTATGTCGTTACTTTCCATCTCATAAATATGATTGCCATAATTTCAACTTTTTGTCATAATTAAGTCAAAATTTCATCTTAGTATGTCATAATTTAGACCATCATAAATATGACTCATAACCTTTTGCCATTATTATGGTTTAATTTATCATTTCAAGTTATGTATGTCATAATTTCGGCTTTTAAATCACAATTTTGTCTTAGTATGTCAATTTTGACTTTTCATCTCATAATTATGACTGTCATAATTTCAACTTTTTGTCATAATTAAGACTTAAGTTATAATTTCAACTGTTTATGTCAATTTTCATCTTAATGTGTATAATTTTGACTTTTTCATAGTTTTTAATAATTATGACTGTTTAAACTTAAATTTATAATTTCATTTAGTATGTCATAATTTAGACTTTCCATCTCATAAAATATGACTTTCAACTTTTTGTCATAATTTTGACTTTAAATCTTATTATTTTGACTAAGTATGTCATAATATTTTTTTTTCTATTTGGACCAGCTTTTCAAAACATTTCAGAGAAACGTTACATGAACGATGTGTAAATAATGTTTTTTTATTTGAAACATTTTAATTTAAAATTTATAATTTCATCTGCCGAAAGTTTTTATGTTTTTATAATTTCGGCTTAATTATAACTTTCAACTTTTTGTCATAATTATGACGTCATAATATCAACTTTTTGTCATAATTTCGACTTTATTAACGTTCATTGGTTTGTTCATGTTAGCTGGGTCCTGTTTTTCTGAAAGCTACGCCATAATGCAGATGCCATAAACATCAGGTGACAGCGGCTGTCAGAGTTCATTAAACGCTCGTCACATATGATAATGCAGCGCGCACGAGTCAGCAGCCTTGTGTGTGGCTGGAGATTCATTGATGAATGTCACATCGCCAATAGATTTATGTATGCAAATGAGCGGTCAATACTTCCACCAGCGCCTAAATGTACTGTAACGCTCGTTGTCCATGAGATCGTTCTCAGTCAAATAAAATCAAGGGACACGAGCAGGACCAGGCTCTGATTAAGTACATTTTCTGAATGGAAAACACTGCAGTTTCTCCTTTCGTCCTACTAAAGCTCGTCTGATGTCTTAAGGCAGTTTTCCATGAGCGTTTATGAGCGTCCCGTGCTCATATTCTCTGAATTTGCTTAAAGGGCCCCGCGGGACTTCACAAATTCAAAGCAAAGGTTGCAGTTTGAGTTTAATCATTAGGCCTCAGACAGAAAGTCAATTAGTGGAGATCAATATTTTTAAGAAACATTGAAATCAGGCGAGGGCACGACTGCCTCTATTAAAGAGCGCTAATGCATGCAAATACACAATTAACAGCAGCACGTGCGTTCAGAAACACAGAAAACATGAAAGCCAGTCCACTGCCGATTTATTTTTGAGCTGAGTTGATCTGAATAATGACTCTATTGTCTTCTGTAGAGCTGAATCTGAATGTGTCTCATATTTGATAAAGTTTCATCACTGATTTTGTTATTTTCCTGTTTATCCCCGTGAAGCTGCTTTGAAACGATCTAAGCGCGCTGTAGAAATAAAGCTGACTTTACTCTATCAGCATATGCAAGCTTGTTTATGCCACAGAAGAAAAAAGGTAATTTCAACTTTTTATATCACAATTCTTTTATATCACAGACTTTTTTTCTCGCAATTCAGACTTTATAACACAACATTTCGAGTTATATCTCATAATTCTGAGAAAAAAGTCAGAATTCCGAGTTATAAACTAAATTGCGATATAAACATAATTACAAGAAATAAAGTCAGAATTCCGAGTTTTAAACTAAATTGCGATATAAACTTAATTACAAGAAATAAAGTCAGAATTCCGAGTTATAAACTTAATTGTGATATAAACTTAATTACAAGAAATAAAGTCCGAATTTTAAACTAAATTGCGAGAAACTGATTCAGAATTCCGAGTTATAAACTAAATTGCGATATAATCTTAATTACAAGAAATAAAGTCAGAATTCCGAGTTTTAAACTAAATTGCGATATAAACTTAATTACAAGAAATAAAGTCCGAATTTTAAACTAAATTGCGAGAAACTGATTCAGAATTCCGAGTTATAAACTAAATTGCGATATAATCTTAATTACAAGAAATAAAGTCAGAATTCCGAGTTTTAAACTAAATTGCGATATAATCTTAATTACAAGAAATAAAGTCAGAATTCCGAGTTATAAACTTAATTGCGATATAATCTTTATTACAAGAAATAAAGTCAGAATTCCGAGTTATAAACTTAATTGCGATATAAACTTAATTACAAGAAATAAAGTCAGAATTCCGAGTTATAAACTAAATTGCGATATAAACTTAATTACAAGAAATAAAGTCAGAATTCCAAATTTTAAACGAAATTGCGAGAAACTGATTCAGAATTCCGAGTTATAAACTAAATTGCGATATAAACTTAATTACAAGAAATAAAGTCAGAATTCCGAGTTATAAACGAAATTGCGATATAAACTTAATTACAAGAAATAAAGTCCGAATTTTAAACTAAATTGCGAGAAACTGATTCAGAATTCCGAGTTATAAACTAAATTGCGATATAATCTTAATTACAAGAAATAAAGTCAGAATTCCGAGTTATAAACTAAATTGCGATATAAACTTAATTACAAGAAATAAAGTCAGAATTCCAAATTTTAAACTAAATTGCGAGAAACTGATTCAGAATTCCGAGTTATAAACTAAATTGCGATATAAACTTAATTACAAGAAATAAAGTCAGAATTCCGAGTTATAAACGAAATTGCGATATAAACTTAATTACAAGAAATAAAGTCCGAATTTTAAACTAAATTGCGAGAAACTGATTCAGAATTCCGAGTTATAAACTAAATTGCGATATAATCTTAATTACAAGAAATAAAGTCAGAATTCCGAGTTATAAACTAAATTGCGATATAATCTTAATTACAAGAAATAAAGTCAGAATTCCAAATTTTAAACTAAATTGCGAGAAACTGATTCAGAATTCCGAGTTATAAACTAAATTGCGATATAAACTTAATTACAAGAAATAAAGTCAGAATTCCGAGTTATAAACGAAATTGCGATATAAACTTAATTACAAGAAATAAAGTCCGAATTTTAAACTAAATTGCGAGAAACTGATTCAGAATTCCGAGTTATAAACTAAATTGCGATATAATCTTAATTACAAGAAATAAAGTCAGAATTCCGAGTTTTAAACTAAATTGCGATATAATCTTAATTACAAGAAATAAAGTCAGAATTCCGAGTTATAAACTTAATTGCGATATAATCTTTATTACAAGAAATAAAGTCAGAATTCCGAGTTATAAACTTAATTGCGATATAAACTTAATTACAAGAAATAAAGTCAGAATTCCGAGTTATAAACTTAATTGTGATATAAACTTAATTACAAGAAATAAAGTCAGAATTCCGAGTTATAAACTTAATTGCGATATAAACTTAATTACAAGAAATAAAGTCCGAATTTTAGGACTAAATTGCGAGAAACTGAATCAGAATTCCGAGTTATAAACTAAATTGCGATATAAACTTAATTACAAGAAATAAAGTCAGAATTCCGAGTTATAAACTAAATTGCGATATAAACGTAATTACAAGAAATAAAGTCAGAATTCCGAGTTATAAACTAAATTGCGATATAAACTTAATTACAAGAAATAAAGTCAGAATTCCGAGTTATAAACTTAATTGCGATATAAACTTAATTACAAGAAATAAAGTCAGAATTCCGAGTTATAAACCTAATTGTGATATAAACTTAATTACAAGAAATAAAGTCAGAATTCCGAGTTTTAAACTAAATTGCGATATAAACTTAATTACAAGAAATAAAGTCAGAATTCCGAGTTATAAACTTAATTGTGATATAAACTTAATTACAAGAAATAAAGTCAGAATTCCGAGTTATAAACTTAATTGCGATATAAACTTAATTACAAGAAATAAAGTCCGAATTTTAGGACTAAATTGCGAGAAACTGATTCAGAATTCCGAGTTATAAACTAAATTGCGATATAAACTTAATTACAAGAAATAAAGTCAGAATTCAGAGTTATAAACTAAATTGCGATATAAACTTAATTACAAGAAATAAAGTCAGAATTCCGAGTTATAAACTTAATTGCGATATAAACTTAATTACAAGAAAAAAAGTCAGAATTCCGAGTTATAAACTAAATTGCGATATAAACTTAATTACAAGAAATATAGTCAGAATTCCGAGTTTTAAACTAAATTGCGATATAAACTTAATTACAAGAAATAAAGTCAGAATTCCGAGTTATAAACGTAATTGCGATATAAACTTAATTACAAGAAATAAAGTCAGAATTCCGAGTTATAAACGTAATTGCGATATAAACTTAATTACAAGAAATAAAGTCAGAATTCCGAGTTATAAACTAAATTACAAGAAATAGCGATAGAAAGTCGCAATTACCATTTTTATTTTTCTATTCTGTGGTGTTAATCCTGACCCATCCAGTGTAGTTTGCTCAGATTAGCGCTTCAGAAGAGCACGTTCCTGCACCGGTTTAGCCACAACCCTTATTCTCAACGCACCCTGAACACGGTTTAATAGTCACCCGTGTTTATCCACACTGAACGCCACACACTCCATATCTGATGCGCTGTAGTTTCATCGGCTCTGACCCTCACGAGACAGGAATAAACGCACGCGCACACAAAGGTCCGGCCGCACAAATCATTCCTCCTGCCCGGCGGAAAATGAGCAGGCACTGGATTATAAAGAACCATCACAAACAGATAAGAGAAATGAATTAACACCGGCCTTATCGCGCCGCTTGCCAACACGATGGTGAACTTCAAATTTGCCAAATCAGGAATCGTGCGTGCGGAGCGATTCCTCAACCGGCCGCGGCTGCACACCTTCTGGAAAAATGAAACAGAAAAGTGTAATTTTAGTTTTAAAACTGATCACAGTCACAGTTAATTAATATAAAATCATGGAATAGGAGAGATAAAAGCCTGTGCGTTATATCTGTACCTGTAAAGGTGGACATAAAAACAAAGAGAGAAAATATCAAATGGAGCTTACATTTCATTTGCAGTTATTACGGCACTGAGAGACATTCATCCCATGTTTCACCCAGAGAACGGAGACGCACATTTGCAAGCAGATGATATTGTTTGTGGTCTGGCAGCAGCGTTCATGACAAACTGATGCAATTTCAGCGGTGTCGTGAGCGCGGCCTGATATTTGTTCCTTGCAGCTCCCAGATTTGAATCGCAGGGTCCAGAGGCCCTTCTGCTGACAGGACACAAATAATTACAGGCCGCTCTCTTCATTGGCTCTTATATTGCTGCTCTTATCTGAAGGCCCGTGGTGCGTTTGATCAAGTAAGGTCACTGTATTCTGACCATAACACAACATAACACTGCTATTTGGAGATACGATAAATAAAAGCCAGACAACGTTTTATCAGTTGTGTTTATATGTGTTTGTGTTTTTGCTACAAGTGTCCCTGAATTTCTAGATTCTCTTCCAGTGCAGAGGATTTAAGCGCCATTTGATCTGAATTTAAAAGCGATTTAAATATTCAGTACATCCTGTGACCTGAAGGGGCGTGTTAGCGTGTGTAGTTTGATATTTATGAAATAAAAAATTACATGCAAATAAAGACGTTCAGGTGTTTATCAAGGTTTGAAGGGATTAAGTCAGAATTATGACTTTCTGCAATGTAAACTCAGAATTCTGAAAAAGTCAAAATTGCGTGATGCGAACTCAATTACGAAAAGTCAAAATTGCGTGATGTGAACTCAATTATGACAAAAGTCAAAATTGCGTGATGTGAACTCAGAATGAAGTCAAAATTGTGAGATGTAAACTCAGAATTCTAAAAGTCAAAATTGCACAAACTCAATTACGAAAAAAAAAAAGTCGAAATTGCGTGATGTGAACTCAATTACGAAAAAAGTCAAAATTGCGTGATGTGAACTCAGAATTAAGTCAAAATTGTGAGATGTAAACTCAGAATTCTAAAAGTCAAAATTGCGCGATGTAAACTCAGAAATCCGAAAAAGTCAAAATTGAGCAATGTAAACTCAGAATTCTAAGTCAAAATTGCATGATGTAAACTCAAAAATCCGAAAAAGTCAAAATTGCACAATGTAAACTCAGAATTCTAAGAGTCAAAATTGCATGATGTAAACTCAGAATTCTGAAAAAGTCAAAATTGCGCGATGTAAACTCAGAATTCTAAAACAGTCAAAATTGCGCAATGTAAACTCAGAATTCTAAGAGTCAAAATTGCATGATGTAAACTCAGAATTCTGAAAAAGTCAAAATTGCGCGATGTAAACTCAGAATTCTAAAACAGTCAAAATTGCGCAATGTAAACTCAGAATTCTAAGAGTCAAAATTGCATGATGTAAACTCAGAATTCTGAAAAAGTCAAAATTGCGCGATGTAAACTCAAAAATCCGAAAAAGTCAAAATTGCACAATGTAAACTCAGAATTCTAAAACAGTCAAAATTGCGCAATGTAAACTCAGAATTCTGAAAAAGTCAAAATTGCACGATGTAAACTCAGAATTCTAAAAGAGTCAAAATTGCGCAATGTAAACTCAGAAATCTGAAAAAGTCAAAATTGCACAATGTAAACTCAGAATTCTAAAACAGTCAAAATTGCGCAATGTAAACTCAGAATTCTAAGAGTCAAAATTGCATGATGTAAACTCAGAATTAAGTCAAAATTGCGCAATGTAAACTCAGAATTCTAAGAGTCAAAATTGCATGATGTAAACTCAGAATTCTGAAAAAGTCAAAATTGTGAGATGTAAACTCAGAATTCTGAAAAAGTCAAAATTGCGCGATGTAAACTCAAAAATCCGAAAAAGTCAAAATTGCACAATGTAAACTCAGAATTCTAAAACAGTCAAAATTGCGCAATGTAAACTCAGAATTCTAAGAGTCAAAATTGCATGATGTAAACTCAGAATTCTGAAAAAGTCAAAATTGCGCGATGTAAACTCAGAATTCTAAAACAGTCAAAATTGCGCAATGTAAACTCAGAATTCTAAGAGTCAAAATTGCATGATGTAAACTCAGAATTCTGAAAAAGTCAAAATTGCGCGATGTAAACTCAGAATTCTAAAAGAGTCAAAATTGCGCAATGTAAACTCAGAATTCTAAGAGTCAAAATTGCGCAATGTAAACTCAGAAATCTGAAAAAGTCAAAATTGCACGATGTAAACTCAGAATTCTAAAACAGTCAAAATTGCGCAATGTAAACTCAGAATTCTAAGAGTCAAAATTGCATGATGTAAACTCAGAATTCTGAAAAAGTCAAAATTGCACAATGTAAACTCAGAATTCTAAAACAGTCAAAATTGCGCAATGTAAACTCAGAATTCTAAGAGTCAAAATTGCATGATGTAAACTCAGAATTAAGTCAAAATTGCGCAATGTAAACTCAGAATTCTAAGAGTCAAAATTGCATGATGTAAACTCAGAATTCTGAAAAAGTCAAAATTGTGAGATGTAAACTCAGAATTCTGAAAAAGTCAAAATTGCGCGATGTAAACTCAAAAATCCGAAAAAGTCAAAATTGCGCAATGTAAACTCAGAATTCTAAAAAAGTCAAAATTACGCAATGTAAACGCAGAATTCTAAGTCAAAATTGCGCAATGTAAACATAATTCTAAGTCAAAATTGCATGATGTAAACTGCGCAATTTTGACTTAATTCTGAGTTTACATCATGCAATTTTGACTTAGAATTCTGAGTTTACATTGCGCAATTTTGACTTAGAATTCTGAGTTTACATTGCGCAATTTTGACTTAATTCTGAATGTAAACTCAGAATTCTAAGAGTCAAAATTGCGCGATGTAAACTCAGAATTCTGAAAAAGTCAAAATTGCGCGATGTAAACTCAGAAATCCGAAAAAGTTACAATTGCGCGATGTAAACTCAGAATTCTAAAAAAGTCAAAATTGCGCAATGTAAACTCAGAAATCTGAAAAAGTCAAAATTGCACGATGTAAACTCAGAAATCCGAAAAAGTTAAAATTGCGCGATGTAAACTCAGAATTCTAAAAAAGTCAAAATTGCGCGATGTAAACTCAGAATTCTAAAAAAGTCAAAATTGCGCAATGTAAACTCAGAAATCTGAAAAAGTCAAAATTGCGCAATGTAAACTCAGAATTCTAAAAAAGTCAAAATTGCGCGATGTAAACTCAGAATTCTGAAAAAGTCCAAATTGCGCAATGTAAACTCAGAATTCTAAAAAAGTCAAAATTGCGCGATGTAAACTCAGAATTCTAAAAAAGTCAAAATTGCGCGATGTAAACTCAGAATTCTGAAAAAGTCCAAATTGCGCAATGTAAACTCAGAATTCTAAAAAAGTCAAAATTGCGCGATGTAAACTCAGAATTCTAAAAAAGTCAAAATTGCGCGATGTAAACTCAGAATTCTAAAAAAGTCAAAATTGCGCGATGTAAACTCAGAATTCTGAAAAAGTAAAAATTGCGCGATATAAACTCAGAAATCTGAAAAAGTCCAAATTGCGCGATGTAAACTCAGAATTCTAAAAAAGTCAAAATTGCGCGATGTAAACTCAGAATTCTAAAAAAGTCAAAATTGCGCGATGTAAACTCAGAATTCTGAAAAAGTCAAAATTGCGCAATGTAAACTCAGAAATCTGAAAAAGTCCAAATTGCGCGATGTAAACTCAGAATTCTAAAAAAGTCAAAATTGCGCGATGTAAACTCAGAATTCTGAAAAAGTCAAAATTGCGCGATGTAAACTCAGAAATCCGAAAAAGTTAAAATTGCGCGATGTAAACTCAGAATTCTGAAAGTGTCAAAATTGCACGATGTAAACTCAGAAATCCGAAAAAGTTAAAATTGCGCGATGTAAACTCAGAAATCTGAAAAAGTCAAAATTGCGCGATGTAAACTCAGAAATCCGAAAAAGTCAAAATTGCGCGATGTAAACTCAGAATTCTGAAAAAGTCAAAATTGCGCGATGTAAACTCAGAAATCCGAAAAAGTTAAAATTGTGAGATGTAAACATAACTGCGTGATATAAACATAACAAAACAAATATTTGCCTTTTATTTATAGAAATGTATTTCCCACAGAATGGTCATCAATGTGTTATCATTGACAAAACACTAAGTTTAATCAACAATAATCATGTGCAGCCCTTTCCAGATAACAGAACTTTGGCAAAGGTTCTCTCAAACAAACGTTCTTAGAAACGCTAATAGAACGTTTGTTCAAAGTAATCTGTTCTTTAATAATGTTCTCAAAACGTCAGCACAAAAACATTATTCACACATCGCTCATGGAACGTTTTTTCTTAAATAGGGCTCTATGATTTCCGCGATACAGAAAACGCGGAATCCAGTCATAAAAACGGGATTTACTGTATAATGCGGAATTTCATGGAATTTGTCTCAAAAAAAAAAATTAGAATTTTCATCATATCATAAACATAGAAACTCTTAAGGTCTTCGTGAAAACACGACAAAATAAAAGTTTTTTGGCTTTTTCAAAAAGATAAAAGATAAATTAAATTAATGTTTTATGTCTTCATTTGATTACCAGAAAATACACAAAATAATTAGTGGGGGGATTATTAAAATTGTTGCTTTTATGAATTCAATTAATTAGATAAAATTTAATGAAACCATTCAAATGAATCCAAAAAACCTAAAACAATTTTTTGTAAAAATAAAACGGAATTTAAGAGAACAGACATATTTCATAGGGCCCTTAACATGTAATTTTTGTTAAACTTTTAATAAATTGTTGTTTAATTTGATTTTAATTAATTAGACATGATTTTTGATTACTAAAAAAAATATTTAACCACTAAAATAGTCAACAACAAAAAAAATGTAAACGGAAAAAACGGAATCCAAATGAAAATAGAAAAAAAAAACGGAATTTGGGGGAAAAAAATTAAACGTTTTTTACTTAAATGTTTTAGTTTGATGTTCGTCTAACGTTTTTTAAATGTTACTAGTTTCAGAACGTTCAGAGAACATTCAAAAGTAACCCATAATGTTTGAAGAATGAGAAAATGGTTCCCATCATTTTTGAAAAATCCAATGTTCCCTTAGCGTTCGCATAGCCATTTTTTTAAACTGGACATTTTAAACGTTCAGAAATAGCGTTAGTAAATTTCTTATAATGTATTTTTGTTAGCGGTGTTATATACCAGCACAAAGTCTAAAACACTAACAAACACTGACAGCTGTATCGGTTTGCTGAATAAGTGCGAGTTGGCCTCTATATTTAGCGTTAAATATTAAATGAACTGTTTACAACACATCTTCTTACACGTTTGGCGGACTACCGCCATCTGCACGAGACTTGACTCCGAAGTCAAGCTCCATCAAACCGTAAACTAGTCCTCCTTTACTCACCAAAGCTGCCCTTAAGGACAGAAACACCCAGACATTCCTCAAAATATCCTCTTTTGTTTTCCACAGAAGAAAGTCAGTCACGTGGGTCACGAACAGAGCCGTTACTCACTCAGAACTTCCCGCCATTTCTCAAACTCAAAAAAAAACATTAATCAGAATGAATACATTATGAATAAATTTCGATTTTCATCTAATAAAATGACTTGATATGTCATAATTATTTATGATTTACAAACCGATTTTATTTCTTACGTGGCAAAAACGTGCCATATATTATAATCTAGAGCTCAGTCCACAGAGCCAATGAAATCCCTCACCGTTCTGCTCCTTATATGGTCATAATGCGCTGCTTTCCCAGCTATATGCAAATGAAGACGCTTAGGTGTTATTTGATGAGATTTTCAGTGACACAAATAAAATGTAATGCAGCATAAATTTATAATCATCTATTGAAATCGTTTAATAAAGTTGATCACCTCAGAGTAACTGAATAATTACAACAAAAATAAACAAAGCATGTAGAGTTTTGTGCTGATAAAATTAATTTCTGCGCAGTAAATTGCCATGTGCTAGAATTCACATTGGATAAAAGTGTCTAAATGAATACATGTAAATGAGTGGCCCAACAGCAGTGAATCTCAGAACCAGTCAAGAACATCAATTTTTCATCTATTGTCATTATGCACTGTATGTATAATCTCATAGATGAGTTAAGGACATTTCAACCCACAAAATATTACTGTATAATGCAAAAATCAGAACTATTTCTCATTATGATGCATTATTTAATTATAATACATCACAGTATACTATTTGTAAAAACTGTGAAAACATTTTATTACAGTAATTTGACTAAAATATGACAGTAAAATGACAGTTAATGTGACACCAATAAGAACTACAAAGTAAATTATAGTCACATTTTATGGCATGTTCAGACAGAAAGTTGAATATATATTTACCTTCCTCTCTCTCAAGCATTACATAAACACGTGGAATTGGTGGGAAAATAAGCTTACGGTCCAAGAACAGCATGTCAATGTGCAACAATCCTATAAATAGGGTTCTTTTTCTTTATGCAAAATGTTTTTTGCTCCCACATTTGGGAGTGAATGGCTCCCAGACAGACTCACTCACCTCCACTATCAGAAACACCTGCAGGTAAAAGCATCAGACATTCAGATGAGGAATGGATCTGCCCTACAGATGGACACAGACAGCCTTCATAATCATCTTCCTCAAAGATGCAGCACATAATGCGACGCCGCTATGACAGCTTGCCAATATGACGGGCCGAGCCGAAGACGGGCGCTGGGGTTTTTGACGTATATGCAGAGCGCTGAAATGCTCGGCGGGCCTGTCAAGAACACTGTTTCTTTTATTTCTCTGTTTAAGTGAGTTTAAGCAGCAATGTGACATCCTCAAGACAATTCACAAGATCGACTGCTGCTTCTGCTCCCTCTGAAAAAGTCAAAGCTAAATGAACATTTCTTAAGAAACAAGCTCTTCTCTCTCTGAAAGAGATCAAGAAATACACGTTTAGCTGGAGCCAAAGAAAAACTACAAACCTAAAACACATTTACACACCGTCTCCTGGATTCCCTACAGATCGCCAAGACTTCTCCAGTGGCTTATGTTTACAGGAATAATATGGAAGCTTGTTTCTGCCACGGAAAACAAAAATTAAAAAAGTTTATGTCTCGCAATTGCAAGAAAAAAGTCAAAATTGTGAGATATAAACTCAATTACGAGAAAACGTTTTAATTGCGAGATATAAACCCTCAATTGCGAGAAAACGTTTAATTGCGAGATATAAACCCTCAATTGCGAGAAAACGTTTAATTGCGAGATATAAACCCTCAATTGCGAGAAAACGTTTAATTGCGAGATATAAACCCTCAATTGCGAGAAAACGTTTAATTGCGAGATATAAACCCTCAATTGCGAGAAAACGTTTAATTGCGAGATATAAACCCTCAATTGCGAGAAAACGTTTAATTGCGAGATATAAACCCTCAATTGCGAGAAAACGTTTAATTGCGAGATATAAACCCTCAATTGCGAGAAAACGTTTTAATTGCGAGATATAAACCCTCAATTGCGAGAAAACGTTTAATTGCGAGATATAAACCCTCAATTGCGAGAAAACGTTTAATTGCGAGATATAAACCCTCAATTGCGAGAAAACGTTTTAATTGCGAGATATAAACCCTCAATTGCGAGAAAACGTTTAATTGCGAGATATAAACCCTCAATTGCGAGAAAACGTTTAATTGCGAGATATAAACCCTCAATTGCGAGAAAACGCTTAATTGCGAGATATAAACCCTCAATTGCGAGAAAACGTTTAATTGCGAGATATAAACCCTCAATTGCGAGAAAACGTTTAATTGCGAGATATAAACTCTCAATTGCGAGAAAACGTTTAATTGCGAGATATAAACTCTCAATTGCGAGAAAACGTTTAATTGCGAGATATAAACTCAACTGTGAAAAAAGGTCAGAATTGCGAAATATAAACTTTTACCATAAACAATTACCTTGTTTATTTTTTATTCCGTGAAAGAAACAAGCTTTCATAAGAAAAATACATTTTAGAGCAGAACTACAAAAATGAATATTCACTACAGCCAAAAACATGAAGTGGAGTTCTGATACTGATTCATTCCTTTATTAAGGTTCAGATATTGTTGCACAGGAATGTAGAGTAAAAAATACTTGTGATTAAAAAATCTGTTAGAACAATGAATCAACTGAAATGTTCAAAATTTTCAGGCTACAAAGCAAAATAAAAAAATATACATATGTATATTCGTCGACGCGAGTAGCAGAGTCCAGAGCGCACGAGCTGCCGAAAGCCATCGATTATTATTGATGCTCTTAAATACTGATTGAGAGAATAATGCTTCATTCTGTACATACGAGACAAAGGAGAACAGAAGACAGAAGGCCTTCCCCTGCCGGATCATTGCCTAATGCCACATTCAGTCCGAGACCAACGAGCTTTGATCTGAACGATATCAGCGATGACCTCCGGATCATCTGAGTGAAGAAACGACAGCGCTGATCTTCAGACACCAGACAGGTACAAAGTATGAAGAGATTCAGATGCGTTTTTATTATTGTAGTGCTATGATTAGAGTTTAATTAAGTCTGTGCAGCCTTTTCTTGCAGGATCATACTGGAGAATAAAGAAAGATGATGAGCCGAGGGTCGTCCGATTATGCGATGGCTTTGGCTTCAGGTAAGAACGCCTCCCAATACTTTATTAGCTGAAAAACAGAGACAAAAGAAACACCACATGACATCTGAAGGCCGTCTGATCAGGAGAACACGGTTCTTAACTCTGATTGGATGACCATTAACCCTCATGTTCTGTTAAGGTCTCTTTGACCCGGAGAGGATTTCCTTTTCCCAGAAAATCCTACACCCTTTCTATATATGGAAGCTTAAAGGCTTCCGTCAGACGCTTCATATATAGAACCTTTAAGGGGTTCCATCATGGGATCAACTCATTTTGTTTTAATGCATTTTTTATTCTGATTAAATTGTATGAATTACTTTGTCACTATAAAGAATTTAAATAACTCATTACATATGAAAATATTATGTAATCATTTAAGACATTTCTTCTATAGAACCTTTTTGGCATAAAGTTGTTTTTTTTAATTGAGTCAAGAACCCTAGAGTTCAATATAGAACTCCACTGAACCTTTTCTAACACTGTGTCTTAACCAGATGTGATGCAACAAGATTCCAATGAATGACGAGTTTTCTGTCCACACCAGACCAGACGCGACTGAGATACGACAAAATAAAAAATAAAAAATATTAAAAAATTACAACTAATCAGAAGAGTGTGTGGGCGGAGTCTCTCTGCATGCGCACTGCACTCACAACCAAATCAATCAAAAATCACAGCCAATCAGAAAAACCTGTGGGCGGAGTCTCTTTGCATGCGCACTGCACTCGCAAACAAATCAATCCAAAAATCACAGCCAATCAGAAGAGATTGTGGACGGAGTCTCTTTGCATGTGCACTACACTCGCAAACAAATCAATCCAAAACAGCCAATCAGAAGAGTGTGTGGGCGGAGTCTCTCTGCATGCGCACTGCACTCGCAACCAAATCAATCCAAAACAGCCAATCAGAAGAGATTGTGGACGGAGTCTCTTTGCATGTGCACTACACTCGCAAACAAATCAAACAAAAATCACAGCCAATCAGAAGAGTGTGTGGGCGGAGTCTCTCTGCATGCGCACTGCACTCACAACCAAATCAAACAAAAATCACAGCCAATCAGAAGAGCGTGTGGGCGGAGTCTCTCTGCATGCGCACTGCACTCGCAAACAAATTAAACAAAACAAAAAAAATCACAGCCAATCAGAAGAGTGTGTGGGCGGAGTCTCTCTGCATGCGCACTGCACTCGCAAACAAACCAAAAAATAAAATAAAAAAAATCACAGCAAATCAGAAGAGATTGTGGACGGAGTCTCTCTGCATGCACACTGCACTCGCAAACAAATCAATCCAAAACAGCCAATCAGAAGAGATTGTGGACGGAGTCTCTTTGCATGTGCACTACACTCGCAAACAAATCAAACAAAAATCACAGCCAATCAGAAGAGTGTGTGGGCGGAGTCTCTCTGCATGCGCACTGCACTCGCAACCAAATCAATCCAAAACAGCCAATCAGAAGAGATTGTGGACGGAGTCTCTTTGCATGTGCACTACACTCGCAAACAAATCAAACAAAAATCACAGCCAATCAGAAGAGTGTGTGGGCGGAGTCTCTCTGCATGCGCACTGCACTCGCAACCAAATCAATCCAAAACAGCCAATCAGAAGAGATTGTGGACGGAGTCTCTTTGCATGTGCACTACACTCGCAAACAAATCAAACAAAAATCACAGCCAATCAGAAGAGTGTGTGGGCGGAGTCTCTCTGCATGCGCACTGCACTCACAACCAAATCAAACAAAAATCACAGCCAATCAGAAGAGCGTGTGGGCGGAGTCTCTCTGCATGCGCACTGCACTCGCAAACAAACCAAAAAAAAAAATAAAAAAAATCACAGCAAATCAGAAGAGATTGTGGACGGAGTCTCTCTGCATGCACACTGCACTCGCAAACAAATCAATCCAAAACAGCCAATCAGAAGAGATTGTGGACGGAGTCTCTTTGCATGTGCACTACACTCGCAAACAAATCAAACAAAAATCACAGCCAATCAGAAGAGTGTGTGGGCGGAGTCTCTCTGCATGCGCACTGCACTCGCAACCAAATCAATCCAAAACAGCCAATCAGAAGAGATTGTGGACGGAGTCTCTTTGCATGTGCACTACACTCGCAAACAAATCAAACAAAAATCACAGCCAATCAGAAGAGTGTGTGGGCGGAGTCTCTCTGCATGCGCACTGCACTCGCAACCAAATCAATCCAAAACAGCCAATCAGAAGAGATTGTGGACGGAGTCTCTTTGCATGTGCACTACACTCGCAAACAAATCAAACAAAAATCACAGCCAATCAGAAGAGTGTGTGGGCGGAGTCTCTCTGCATGCGCACTGCACTCACAACCAAATCAAACAAAAATCACAGCCAATCAGAAGAGCGTGTGGGCGGAGTCTCTCTGCATGCGCACTGCACTCGCAAACAAACCAAAAAAAAAAATAAAAAAAATCACAGCAAATCAGAAGAGATTGTGGACGGAGTCTCTCTGCAAACTCACTGCACTCGCAAACAAATCAATCCAAAACAGCCAATCAGAAGAGATTGTGGACGGAGTCTCTTTGCATGTGCACTACACTCGCAAACAAATCAAACAAAAATCACAGCCAATCAGAAGAGTGTGTGGGCGGAGTCTCTCTGCATGCGCACTGCACTCACAACCAAATCAAACAAAAATCACAGCCAATCAGAAGAGTGTGTGGGCGGAGTCTCTCTGCATGCGCACTGCACTCACAACCAAATCAAACAAAAATCACAGCCAATCAGAAGAGTGTGTGGGCGGAGTCTCTCTGCATGCGCACTGCACTCACAACCAAATCAAACAAAAATCACAGCCAATCAGAAGAGTGTGTGGGCGGAGTCTCTCTGCATGCGCACTGCACTCACAACCAAATCAAACAAAAATCACAGCCAATCAGAAGAGTGTGTGGGCGGAGTCTCTCTGCATGCGCACTGCACTCACAACCAAATCAAACAAAAAAAATCACAGCCAATCAGAAGAGCGTGTGGGCGGAGTCTCTTTGCATGCGCACTGCACTCGCAAACAAATCAATCCAAAAATCACGGCCAATCAGAAAAACCTGTGGGCGGAGTCTCTTTGCATGCGCACTGCACTCGCAAACAAATCAATCCAAAACAGCCAATCAGAAGAGATTGTGGACGGAGTCTCTTTGCATGTGCACTACACTCGCAAACAAATCAAACAAAAATTACAGCCAATCAGAAGAGTGTGTGGGCGGAGTCTCTCTGCATGCGCACTGCACTCACAACCAAATCAAACAAAAAAAATCACAGCCAATCAGAAGAGAGTGTGGGCGGAGTCTCTTTGCATGTGCACTACACTCGCAAACAAATCAAACAAAAATTACAGCCAATCAGAAGAGTGTGTGGGCGGAGTCTCTCTGCATGCGCACTGCACTCACAACCAAATCAAACAAAAAAATCACAGCCAATCAGAAGAGAGTGTGGGCGGAGTCTCTTTGCATGCGCACTGCACTCGCAAACAAATCAATCCAAAAATCACGGCCAATCAGAAAAACCTGTGGGCGGAGTCTCTTTGCATGCGCACTGCACTCGCAAACAAATCAATCCAAAACAGCCAATCAGAAGAGATTGTGGACGGAGTCTCTTTGCATGTGCACTACACTCGCAAACAAATCAAACAAAAATTACAGCCAATCAGAAGAGTGTGTGGGCGGAGTCTCTCTGCATGCGCACTGCACTCACAACCAAATCAAACAAAAAAAATCACAGCCAATCAGAAGAGAGTGTGGGCGGAGTCTCTTTGCATGTGCACTACACTCGCAAACAAATCAAACAAAAATTACAGCCAATCAGAAGAGTGTGTGGGCGGAGTCTCTCTGCATGCGCACTGCACTCACAACCAAATCAAACAAAAAAAATCACAGCCAATCAGAAGAGAGTGTGGGCGGAGTCTCTTTGCATGTGCACTACACTCGCAAACAAATCAAACAAAAATCACAGCCAATCAGAAGAGCGTGTGGGCGGAGTCTCTTTGCATGCGCACTGCACTCGCAAACAAATCAATCCAAAAATCACGGCCAATCAGAAAAACCTGTGGGCGGAGTCTCTTTGCATGCGCACTGCACTCGCAAACAAATCAATCCAAAACAGCCAATCAGAAGAGATTGTGGACGGAGTCTCTTTGCATGTGCACTACACTTGCAAACAAATCAAACAAAAATCACAGCCAATCAGAAGAGTGTGTGGGCGGAGTCTCTCTGCAAACTCACTGCACTCGCAAACAAAAAAAATCACAGCTAATCAGAAAAACCTGTGGGCGGAGTCTCTTTGCATGCGCACTGCACTCACAACCAAATAAAAAAAAATTTAAAAAATCACAGCCAATCAGAAGAGTGTGTGGGCGGAGTCTCTCTGCAAACTCACTGCACTCGCAAACAAATCAAACAAAAAAAATCACAGCCAATCAGAAGAGTGTGTGGGCGGAGTCTCTCTGCATGCGCACTGCACTCGCAAACAAATCAATCCAAAACAGCCAATCAGAAGAGAGTGTGGGCGGAGTCTCTCTGCAAACTCACTGCACTCGCAAACAAATCAAACAAAAAAAATCACAGCCAATCAGAAGAGTGTGTGGGCGGAGTCTCTCTGCATGCGCACTGCACTCGCAAACAAATCAATCTAAAACAGCCAATCAGAAGAGCGTGTGGGCGGAGTCTCTTTGCAGACGCACTGCACTCGCAAACAAATCAATCCAAAACAGCCAATCAGAAGAGAGTGTGGGCGGAGTCTCTTTGCAAGCGCACTACACTCGCAACCAAATCAATCAAAAATTAACCATTGACCATTTCAAAAATAATATTGTCACGTATCGCCGTTGTGGCTGGTTTGGACAAAAACGTGTTTTTATCGTGTGTCGCAGCGCCACGTCTGATTAGGACACAGTGTAAGAATGTAGCTAATGTCATTGCACTGGACTCAAACTTACTGACTCTGCTCATTCAAACCTTTGCACAGGTTTTGTGATTCTTTTCGTATCTGACTGACCGTAGGCCTCACTGATCTGAGTTCATGCAGTGATAAACATTCACCTTAAAAACACTGAGGAAAACACTCCGATCAATCAGATCCAAGACGACACAAAACCTGTGCTAACTGAAAGAAAAGCTGATAAAAAGATTGAGTCCGGTATTTGGTGATAATACAGTATAACCAGAGATTTATAAGCATGTACCTGCTGTTGTGTGTGAACTAGCGACTCCAGATATTTAATGATGACGACTTTGAAATCCTTCACTCTATCTTTCTGTGAGGAGAAAAAGACACTGGAGTCAGAGAAACAAGCGCTTCATTTAAACAGCGAGAGCAAACACACGCTGACAGCTGGACTCACCTCGAAGCGTCCAACCTCTCGCCGGATGTTTTTTGAGATCTGCTCAAAATCTCTTTCACCCTGCTGCACTTTCCCTTCCCACTAAACACACACACACACACACACAAGAGACATGCTTCATCACTTCAGTGTGTGTGTCCAACACAAAGAGCTGAAAAACTGCCCGTCTCCAGCAGAATAAACAAAGTCACGTCAGGTCAGAAGGTTAAGTGAGCGCATGGTTATCATTTATGGGATGAGAGCGATGAATTATAATGTTAACAACTACAAATAAACAACACAAGACATTAGCCACTGTACATTAAAAACACTGCTCAGCTGTTAAAGTGAGAGATTACAGACGCTGTGCTGGATTGGGAAGCATGTTGTGTGCGTCTGATGAATCCATAATTAGGCTTTGATCTGCATAATGCAAATATAAGTGGCATGAAGAGTGTAAAAGAGCAGGCATGATGATGATGATGATGATGAAGACAGCAAATAAAATCAAGCGACGGTCCTACCTCCTCGATCTCCTTTGTGGGGCGTGACGGGGAAAATGCAGAAATTAAAGAGGCTGAAAATGTTTCGTGCTTAAAAGAATCAATAACTGTCATGAACTCTTGCAGCTGTCGGTGGATTGAAGTAACAGTAGAGATATGAATGAACCGAAGGGAGGGAAGGGAAATAAACATGCTGGATAATTCCCATCATCCCCAGCGCTGCTCACAAACTCAAGCTGTGTCCCAAGTGACGCATTATGCACTATGTAGTCAACCAGCTAGTGCATGAGGTTTAAAAGGTTATTTTGTCATCCGGCATTGGATTTAATAACCACTTTGACTACGTAATCAAAGCTGCGACATTCCACACTTCTTCTTTTGAATTAATTGCATCATCCAGTGCACTTCTTCTTGTTCTAATTTATACACATTATTTGCACTGTTTACTCTACAAAATGCCCGAAATTACAATTCAAAAACCGAAACGGAAAATGACTCTTTTCCAACTTATTTAATTTTTTTAAATAGTAGTTTTCAGGACTTTTATTTTGGAGTTAGTGTGTGAATCCGCCGATAGTTTTCAGGACTTTTATTTTGGAGTTTGTGTGTGTGTGTGTGTGTGTGTGTGTGTATCCGGCGATAGTTTTCAGGACTTTTATTTTGGAGTTTGTGTGTGAATCCGCCGACTGTTTTCAGGACTTTTATTTTGGAGTTAGTGTGTGAATCCGCCGATAGTTTTCAGGACTT
>CM077211.1:38747595-38757595 GCA_039654625.1 Rhinogobio ventralis
CACACACACACACACACAGCGTCAGCGTCCGTCTCCCATCAGGATCAGTTCTTTAACAGACGCGCCGCTGACCGATCCGCTGACCTTCACGTCACTCAACGGCCTGATAAAAAGGGCACAGAATGCCAGCGCCTCTGAACTGTAATTTTTATTCGATTCATCAGTTTGTGCAAAACCAGGAGTGCGGCGTGACGCTCTCGCTGACAGAGCAAACCTCCTGAGCTCAACCATAATTATTTATCTAATACTTGCTGCTCAACCTTTTAGCCACAAAAGACCCGAACACGAGTGCTCTTTCACTGAAATACAGGAAAACTGAGAAAACGAGACCGCACACACTCACTCAGAGAATTAATGACAACAAATTACCATTACATAAAATTACACTTTATTTTAGTTTATTATTATTATTATTATTATTATTATTATTATTATTATTAATTAAATATCTAATTATTTTATAATTTATTTATTATTTCTTTTTTTTTTTAAAGTATACAATTTTTAATTTATTTAATTTGAATTATTATATTTATATTTGAATTCATATTTTAATATTGATGAATTGATTGATTTAATTATTATTACATTTGTTTTAATTAAAAAAATAATACAATATTCATGTATTAATTATTTGAAATATCTTTCCAACACAGATTTATTTCAATTAATTTTAACAGATTTTTAATATTTTTATTTAATTAATTCTATTAAAATATATATTTATTATTTCTTTGAAATACCTTTCCAAAGCAGATTTATTATAATTAATTTTAAATGTATTTATTTTAATTATTATAACATTTATTTATTTTAGTTATTATTAATTAAAAATTATTAAAATATGTATTGGTAATATTTATGTATTAACTCTTTGAAATACCTTTCCAAAGCAGATCTTCTTTTCTCTACAAACTCCACCGATGACAGGTCCTCTTTTCCCACCTTGACCTTCGTCATTCCTGAAACAGACACATGAACTCGTCATCACGACCCCTCAGGTCATCGCTGAACGGCACTGCTGCACGTGGAGATCTTACCCACAAGGCTTTTCTCTGGAGCAGGAGGCACAATGTAGCCGATGTGCAGGTACTTGGAGGCTAATTTACTGTGCAAACCCAGGAAATCACTGAAGCGCCTCTTGACCGAAACCTCGTCTCTGTTGAATATGGACAGGCTGGTCTACAGACACAAACACAGAGGATTCAGAAGAGTCACAGCGATCCACAGACTCTCTCCGATGAGGATCCAAAGGCCTTTCTCACCTTGGTCGTCACTTTATACACCATGTACGCGTTCATGCCATCACCTGGAGAAACAAACACATAAAACAAAACATTTCTCACCAAATGAGAAAATGAGTGGCAAACATCATGAAAGCTCCTTACCAACTTTCTCCGGGTCGGACACGGATATCTGGATGTCAAACGTGTCCCTGCTTTCCTCTTCATCTTCATCCTAGAGAGGAAGAGTGATTCTGTGAGACAGTCATGAGATCAGATGGACACATGCGGCGTTACGGCACTTCACCTCGTCCGGCGATCGGTCGAACGCACCCACGTCCACCCGCGGGTCGATCATGGCAGTGGGCGTCACAGGAGTGATGGCGGGCGACGGTCCGTCTGACAGGATCGGCTGCCGCTCGGGACTGTCCAGCGAAACTTCCTCTGTCGCTTCTGAAGGAGAGGAAGAACACACTTCAGAAAACACTCCATTCAGCTCATCAGTCCTGAACCAAACTCAGCAAACAGGGAACGTTCTGGCAAGGTTCTCTCAACGTTATGAACAAACGTTCTTCCAGTAACGCTAATAGAACGTTTGTTCAAAGTTATCTGGACTTTAATAATGTTCTCAAAACGTTAGCATAAAAACATTATTTATACATCGTTCATCTGAACGCTCGGGGAACGCTCCAGAGTGACGCTCGGGGAACGCTCCAGAGTGACGCTCGGGGAACGCTCCAGAGTGACGCTCGGGGAACGCTCAAGAGTGACGCTCGGGGAACGCTCAAGAGTGACGCTCGGGGAACGCTCAAGAGTGACGCTCGGGGAACGCTCAAGAGTGACGCTCGGGGAACGCTCAAGAGTGACGTTCGGGGAACGCTCAAGAGTGACGTTCGGGGAACGCTCAAGAGTGACGCTCGGGGAACGCTCAAGAGTAACGCTCAGAGAACGCTCAAGAGTAACGTTCAGAGAACACTCAAGAGTAACGCTCAGAGAACACTCAAGAGTGACGCTCAGAGAACACTCAAGAGTAACGCTCAGAGAACACTCAAGAGTAACGCTCAGAGAACACTCAAGAGTAACGCTCAGAGAACACTCAAGAGTAACGCTCAGAGAACACTCAAGAGTGACGCTCAGAGAACACTCAAGAGTAACGCTCAGAGAACACTCAAGAGTGACGCTCAGAGAACACTCAAGAGTAACGTTCAGAGAACACTCAAGAGTAACGCTCAGAGAACACTCAAGAGTAACGCTCAGAGAACACTCAAGAGTAACGCTCAGAGAACACTCAAGAGTAACGCTCAGAGAACATTCTAAAGTGACGTTCAGAGAACACTCAAGAGTAACGCTCAGAGAACACTCAAGAGTAACGCTCAGAGAACGCTCAAGAGTAACGCTCAGAGAACACTCAAGAGTAACGCTCAGAGAACATTCAAGAGTGACGCTCAGAGAACACTCAAGAGTAACGCTCAGAGAACACTCAAGAGTAACGCTCAGAGAACATTCTAAAGTGACGTTCAGAGAACACTCAAGAGTAACGCTCAGAGAACACTCAAGAGTAACGCTCAGAGAACGCTCAAGAGTAACGCTCAGAGAACGCTCAAGAGTAACGCTCAGAGAACGTTCAAGAGTAACGTTCAGAGAACGCTCAAGAGTAACGCTCAGAGAACGCTCAAGAGTAACGCTCAGAGAACGCTCAAGAGTAACGCTCAGAGAACGCTCAAGAGTAACGTTCAGAGAACGCTCAAGAGTAACGCTCAGAGAACGCTCAAGAGTAACGTTCAGAGAACATTCAAGAGTAACGCTCGGAGAACACTCAAGAGTAACGCTCGGAGAACACTCAAGAGTAACGCTCGGAGAACACTCAAGAGTAACGCTCAGAGAACACTCAAGAGTAACGCTCAGAGAACACTCAAGAGTGACGCTCAGAGAACATTCAAGAGTGACGCTCAGAGAACACTCAAGAGTAACGCTCAGAGAACACTCAAGAGTGACGCTCAGAGAACACTCAAGAGTAACGTTCAGAGAACATTCAAGAGTAACGCTCAGAGAACACTCAAGAGTAACGCTCAGAGAACACTCAAGAGTAACGCTCGGAGAACACTCAAGAGTAACGCTCAGAGAACACTCAAGAGTAACGCTCAGAGAACACTCAAGAGTAACGCTCAGAGAACACTCAAGAGTAACGCTCAGAGAACACTCAAGAGTAACGCTCAGAGAACACTCAAGAGTAACGCTCAGAGAACACTCAAGAGTAACGCTCAGAGAACATTCAAGAGTAACGCTCAGAGAACACTCAAGAGTAACGCTCAGAGAACACTCAAGAGTAACGCTCGGAGAACACTCAAGAGTAACGCTCAGAGAACACTCAAGAGTAACGCTCAGAGAACGCTCAAGAGTAACGCTCAGAGAACATTCAAGAGTGACGCTCAGAGAACATTCAAGAGTAACGCCCAGAGAACATTCAAGAGTAACGCTCAGAGAACACTCAAGAGTGACGCTCAGAGAACACTCAAGAGTAACGCTCAGAGAACATTCAAGAGTAACGCTCAGAGAACATTCAAGAGTGACGCTCAGAGAACATTCAAGAGTGACGCTCAGAGAACATTCAAGAGTAACGCTCAGAGAACACTCAAGAGTAACGCTCAGAGAACATTCAAGAGTAACGCTCAGAGAACATTCAAGAGTAACGTTCCCATAATGTTTGAAGAATGATACAATGGAATGTTCGCATAACCAAGAAAAAACTTTTTGAACTTCAGAAGTAATGTTTTCATGGCAATGTTAGAAAAACATCCTTAGAATATATTATGTTAGCTTGGTTTGTAGATTTTTTGTTTATGCAAAGTTTAGAATAATTAAGATTAGTTAATGTTTCTGAAAGAGTCTCTTCTGCATATATCTGATCATAAATACAGTAACAGTGAGATATGACTCCAGTGTGAATCAGCTGTTCTCTATGTGAATATATAGTAAAGTGTAATTTATTCCTGTGATCAAAGCTGAATTTATCATCATTACTCCAGTCTTCAGTGTCACATGACCCTTCACACATCATTCTCATATGAGGATCTGATGCTCAAGACACATTTATGATTATTATCAGTGTTCATATTTTCGTGGAAACTGTGATCCTTTGATGAATAGACAGCATTTACGTGAAATAGAATCTTTTGTGACATTATAAGTCACTTTTGATCAATTTAATGCGTCTTTGATGAATAAAAGTACTTTTAAAGGGTGGTGTATGTGTCAAACATAGAGCCAATAGAAACAGAGCGCTCTCAATGTGACAGAGCTCACACACCGGCGAACAGGTCGTCCGGATCCTCGTCCAGGAAGATCTGCTCCGGTTTGGGTCCGTTGGAGCTGGTGCTGGTGACGTCCTCTGGAGACGCTGGACTGGCCTGGGAGACAAAACAAACCAGAAATGAGCATATAGATGTTCTCTGAGTCCATGTGACACGGTTTCTCTCATTAAAGTTAATGTTCACACGCTTTCGTCTGTCGTAAACGTGTTGGGCTCACAGGATGAACCCATGACCGGAACCACAGGAAGTGCGAAGGAAGGGTCTTCCTGCCGTTCAGGGTCTGTGTCCAGAATCTGCTGATCAGGTGCAAATCAGCACAACATCACATGACCATACGGATATATGCATTTATGATATGAGGTTTTGCATGCTAATATGTGCCCCTGGAGCTCAACAGCAGTCGTGCGTCTCACGGGTGTGTCTGTGGCGATAGCCAATAATGCCAAAAATTATACATTTTTCTTTTATGCCAAAAATCATATTAAGTCATGTTCCATGAAGATATTGTGTACATTGTGAAATATCTCATTAATGTATTATTAGTAGTAATATGCATTGCTAAGGACTTCATTTGGACAACTTTAAAGGAGATTTTCTCAATATTTAGATTTTTTTGCACCCTCAGATTCCAGATTTTCAAATATTGTCCTAACAAACCACACATCAATGATGATTATTTATTCAGCTTCAGATGATCTATACATCTCAGTTTCATAACCCTTGACCCTTATGACCGGTTTTGTGGTCCAGGGTCACATTATGACCAGGCAAACCATTGTTTTTCATGCATTGCATTTTTCTTTCATGTTAGTGGAAATAAAACATCCAAAATGTTAAGTGTTTATTCTGATGCACTTTTAATGTGTCTGTAGATTTCAATCTTTAGTTTGAGGCAGAAATCACTTCAGCAGCTTCACACACACACCTCACTTAACATCAATATTCTGATGTTTGTTTATATCGAGGCTCTGCGTTCACGCGACGCAGTGTTGAGGTGCAGAAGGAGCCCGTGTCGCGCACGCGCGCTACGCATCTCGACTCGCTCATGAAATTCAATGAAATCTGTCAGATTCCCATGAAAATACGCCGATGATGTTCCGCTGATTGTGAGCATTGATGAGTGATTATCGCCTGTGAGCAGAAGGGCGTGTCGACGCGCCTCGTGAACGCGAGCGTCGCGCGCAGGTTTAATCTCACCTCCGTTCTGCTCGCGGCGCTGACGAACAGATCCTCCCCGTCCTCCGGCTCCGTCAAGCCCGTGTGCGACGCCGCGGACAGCGGTGGAGGCTCTCTGTCCTCCGCCATCTTCAACAAGAACAGCCGAATAAAGTCTCTGAGTGACAGAATGAGTGTGTGCTGGAGCCAGTCATGTGACCAGTCTCATGACAGAAGCGCTTCATGCGGCTCATGCTCCGCCCTCACAGCGCAGGACGGGCGGGTCTCCAGCACTGCGCATCCGCGCGAGACACTGGCGCGAAACTACATCATAATTATGACTATTTAAGGCATTGTTTAGACTTTTATGTCATGATATCGACTCTTTGTCATCATAATTTAATTTATTTAAAATTATGACGTACATTTATGTCAAAATTATGACTTAAAAAGTAGAAATTGTGAATCAAAAAGTTATAATTTAATACAATATTATGACAAAGTCAAACTTATAAGATAAAAAATCAAAATGAGATAAAAATTCGGACAAAATGTACTTTAAAAAAGTGTTATTATTAATTAAAATATCATAATTTCACTTTATAAAGTCAGAATTTTGACTTTCTGTCATTATTTTACCAAGTCGAAATTGTGACTAAAAAAGTTATAATTATGATTATGAGATAAAGTCATAATTCTGAAATAAAAAATAAAATTGACATCTCAAAATTTAATTTATTTCAGAATGACTTTTGTCATAATTTTTACTTTTTATGTCAGAATTATGACTTAAAACCACAATTTCTATTTTTTAAGTAGAATTTTGATATAAATGTAATGTGCATGTAAATTTTAAATTAATTTAATGTAAATTTATGACATAAGTCAAATTGTGACGTCATAATTTCGATTTTTTTTATCTAAAATTGTTTTTGTTTTTTTTACTTTTTATTTCAGAATGACATTTGTCATAATTTAGATTTTTTATGTCATTATAGGGACTCTTTTGTCATCATAATTTAACTTTATCAAGTCAGAACTTTGACTTTCTGTCATAATTTCACCTTTTACTTTTTGACAAGTCGAAATTCTGACTTAAAAGTAGAAATTATACAGTCAATATTATACCATAAAGCCAAAGTTATGATAAACAGTCATAATTCTGAAATAAAAAATCAAAATTGACAGTCATATTTATCTAAAAATGTTTGACTTTATTTCAGAATGACTTTTTGTCATTATATCGACTCTTGTCATTATAATTAAAACTTGATTAAAATCAGAATTTTGACTTTCTGTCATTACGACTTTTTATGTGAAAATTATGTAGAAAAAATGTAGAGTAACGCTCAGAGTACTTAAAAAAAAGTACTTAAAGAGTAGAAATTGTGACTAAAAAAGTTATAATTATGTCAGTCAATATAATGACAGTAACAACTGTGAGATAAAAAGTAATAATTCTGTCAAAATTCTCATCATTTTGATCTTTTTATTGATTAAGATTTTCTGAAGTATTTTTATGTGGCGAAACATGAAACATGTATTTACAGCAGTGCTTTTCTGATATTAATGAGCATCAAACTGAGGCTCTAATATCATTTCACCCTGTAAAGACTGGCATTATGTGTTAAACGCCTGTGCGATCAGATATTATCACTGCAATACTTCTCTGTAAATCTATAGAGTTGTGTTTTATTCCGGAAACGACTCCTTTACACAGATGGACGTCCGTGAAGTACAGTAGAGTACAGTATGAGCGCAAACACGCATCACTAACTCAACAGTCCGTCCTGAGGGACGCGTTTCCCGCATTACAAACAGCCTGAGCCGTGCCAGGACGCTTCATGGAGGAACACGAGCCAAATGATGCCGCTCGTCCCGCCGGACACGCACACGCGCTTTAATGGGAGAGAGGAGAGGGAGCCATCGCAGTCCAATGAAGAACTGCCAGAGCTCCGAACATCAAACGCTGCAAGGAGGAGGAAACGTTCGATATCTGATAAATATGAAGCGGCGGGTCTCTGACAAACGGGCTCGACTTCGGCTTGTGAAAAACCTCAAATATGATCGTTTCCTCATGAAAATGTATATCTGACCCTCTGGTGCTGTTCGTCATTAGTGACCGAGAAATGCTGCGCTTTGATCGGAATGGAAAGATCAATAAGCTATGACAACATATGCTTGCTTTAACTCATCAAAATAAGGTAAGTAGTCGACGCTGATAGCCTCGAGCAGCGCGCCGACCCGAGTTCGAGTCCCGGCTCGTGGACCCTTCTTGATCATGGACCCCCCCACACACACTTCCTGTCAATGTTACACTATCCTATCACAGTAAAAGGCAAAAATCTCCACAAAAAAAGTTAAGTAGTTGACACCAGCCTCGTAGGCAGCGCGGCCACATATAGCGCCATTGTGCTCCGGGCGACCCGAGTTCGAGTCCCGACTCGTGGACCCTTCCCGATCCCTTTCTCCCAGGTCACTTCCTGTCTCTATATTATCCTATCACAGTAAAAGGCAAAAATCTCCACAAAAAAAGTTAAGTAGTTGACACCAGCCTCGTAGGCAGCGCGGCCACATATAGCGCCATTGTGCTCCGGGCGACCCGAGTTCGAGTCCCGACTCGTGGACCCTTCCCGATCCCTTTCTCCCAGCTCACTTCCTGTCTCTATATTATCCTATCACAATGAAAGTCAAAAATCGCCAAATAATAAGTTAAGCAATTTTCAAAGTTATGCAAGATTCAACTCATATTTTTAGGCCGGTTTAATGTAATTTAAGGCAGCAATTTTGTTCTTTTACAGTAAATGTTTTTCTTGGTGAACATTAAGGGAATGTTCCATTACGTCATTCTTTAAACATTATGGGAACATTACACTGTAAAAAATGATTGTGATTTTATCGGTAAAGACTGTAAAAATGTGAAAAACAGTTAATTGGTGAACAGAAAGTTTCCGTACTATATACAGTGAATAACTGTAAACTGTAACTGTAAATTTCTGGCAACCACAGCTGCCAGTTTTTTACTGTAAATGTAGATTTTTAAGGTTCTGAAACATTTCAAAAACATTAGACGAACATCCAACTAAAACGTTTAAAATAAAAACGCACCATGAACAATGTTTTTGTGCTGACGTTTTGAGAACATTATTAAAGATCAGATAACGTTGAACGAACGTTCTATTAACGTTACTGGAAGAACGTTGGCAGAGCGTTCGCTGTGATTCCCGTCAGCAGCTTCTTCCTGAAAAACACTGGGAGGCAAAAATGACATTCCTCAGACTTTATTTCAACATCTAAATATTTGATCTGGAGGAACGGCCGAGTTTTCCACCGCGAGTCTGTTGTGTCACTAAACACAGTCCGTCATCTGGGCGCGAGGAGAACGTTTCGCTCATGTTTGGGACGAATATGAAAGTGTCATCAGATTAAATTATGCATTGATGATGTGTTCTAAAATCTGACCGGTGATGGTGAATTAACCAGAATCATGCAGTTTGACAGTAGGAAATTCAAATAAAAAGTTCAGAAACATCCTTTCATCTCACGGTGCAGCAGGAACAAAGACGCCTGACAGAGGGTCAGAGGTCAGAGGTCAGGTCACAGGCAGGAACGGCACTGACTCTTTTGACCGGCACAAGTGTGTAACTGAAGGCATCAGGGTCTGAATGTTGTGCGTTTTCTTCTGACTGCTCAGATGTTCACCACAGATTCATCTTCAATAATTTAGGAACGGTCACAGATTTTGAAATGTAATTACTTTTAGGATTTGACAGAGATCAGTGATGATGGTGTTTTCCGCACCGCTCTGCTTCCCTCTTCTGGTCATCATCATCAACGGTTGCATTAAAGGATTAGTTCACTTCAGAATGAACGTTTCCTGATGGTTTACTCGCCCCATCTCATCCAAGATGTTCATGTCTTTCTTTCTTCAGTCGAAAAGAAATGAAGTTTTTTAAGGAAAACATTCCAGGATTTTTCTCCTCATCATGGACTTCAATGGGAAGCAACGGCTGAAGGTCCAAATCAATGCAGTTTCAGAGGCTCTGGTGATCCTAGAGGAATAGGGTCTGATCCAGACAAACCAGCGGACATATTCCACAAAATAAACATTTATATACGTTTAACCTCGAATGCTTGTCTTGCGCTGCTCTGCGACAGCCGCGTCGGAAAGGTCACACTAGACGTATTTTTCTTTTAAGTTGGTTCCCATTGAAGTCCATTATGTGGAGAAAAATCCTGGAATGTTTTCCTCAAGAAACTTTCTTTTCGACTGAAGAAAGAAAGACATGAACATCTTGGATGAGATGGGGT
>CM077211.1:38762595-38785095 GCA_039654625.1 Rhinogobio ventralis
TAATTTGTGATAACAACATGCTAATTAATGCTAACAAAATGCTAAATCATGCTAACAATATGTTCATTCATGTTAGCAGTGTGCTAAAACATGCTACCAATGTGTTTCATCATGCTAGCAAATGGTAATTCACAGCAACAAAATGCTAATTCATTCTAGAAACGTTAAATCATGCAAGCAAAATGCAAAATCCTGTTATCAATATGGTCATTCATGTTAGCAGGGTGTTAAAACATGCTAGCAAAATGCTAATTAATGCTAACAAAATGTTAAATCGTGGTAAAACATGCTAATTCATGCTAGCAGCGTGTTAAAAAATGTTAGGAACGGGCAAAATCATGTTAACAACATGTTCAAACATGGTGGCAACATAAATCATGGTAGCTACATGTTAAAAAATGTTAGCAACATGCAAATTCATGTTAACATGTTAAAATATGGTAGCAATGTGCTAATTCATGTTAGCAGCGTGCAAAAACATGACAGCAACATGCTAAATCATGACAGCAACATGTTAAGTCATGCTAGCGACATGATAATTCATGTTAAAAACATGCCAATTCATGCTAGTAATGTGTTAAAAAATGCTAGGAACATGTTAAAATGTTAATTCATGCCACCAATGTCTTTCTTTCTCTTTCCACTTCACTATATTTAAAGCTTAGAAAACTTTCAAACTTTCATACGGCTTTGTCAAGACAACATCAAAGTTTGACCCCAACGAACTTTACTCATCTAGTTATTATTATTATTAAACCAAACTTTTATTTTGGTGGGTTGTCATGAAGAGTTTGTGTGTGTGTATCTGCTGAAGTGTACAGCCCGACTTTTGATTTGTTCATCCCAAATTTGCCGTGACATTCTGCATTATATATGAACCACACACAGCGACTGCAGGACCGCTCATGGAGGACAGACCTTGGCGATGGAGGTCTCCCGCTGGGGTCCTGCGTCTGTAGGAGGAGCTGGAGCTGGTTCTGCAGGGCGACTCGCGCTGTCGTCTGTCTGTGGAATCAGAAGCAGATGTTGGTGTCACTTGCGGGCCGCGTCAGAACTCAAACGCGTCAGGGGAATGAAGGCTCTTACTCGTGGAGCTGCTTGGTCAGTTTGACCACCTGCGACGCCAGCGACATGCACGTCTCCACCACCACCAGATAGCGCGAGCAGGTGCTGTGACCCTGCCGCTCGGCACACTGGGACGGACGCTCGCCCTGCTGGTTCTGCACCGTCACGTTCGAGCCGTACTCCACCAGAGTCTGAGCAGAAAAACACGTTAGAAGAGAGCGGCACGTGATCTTCATCTACTCAAGACTTTAGTTTAGAGTGCACTTATTAGTGTGCATATCACTAAGATATGGCTGTTTATTAGCACTCATAAAGCACATATCAGGGCTCGACATTAACCCTTTTCATGCGCTTAAATAAATCGGTCATTCACTTGTCCAGAAAAAAATAGGATTTGTAAATATAATTTATTCTGAAGCAATATTTTCATCGGTGTTCTGTCAGCTTTGACATATTTATGATATTTTAATCTTTATAAAGGGCATTTTTCCCCTAATCGTTTTAATATATTGATCACATTTTAGAATTTAAAATGAAAGATGAAGCATATATTAAATTAGAATAAGACGACACTATAGACCAATCAAATTAAATCATGTACACTGAAAAATTACAACCGCATTAAATAAATGTTATGAGATTGTTTTAAATATTTTTTAAATTTACAAATAAGAAATGTTGGATTATACTTTAAACACTAAACTAAACCGCCAGTAGGTGGCGTCAGGTGAGTGAGTCATTGAGTCGTTCACTCAAACGAGTCAGTTGAATGAATGGGTCATTGAATCTTTGAATCGCTGAATCATTCAGTAATGAAACAGTGCTGCTGTGAGATGTGCTGTGTAGGGTTGGGTACCGTTCACATCTTAACCGGTAGCTTTTTTCTGTACTTTAGGGATGTTTACATCAATAACTGCAGAAACTGGAAGTCATTTATAGAAGTGTTATTGACAGAGCTGCCATCGTCGGGGATGTTTGTTTACTGTAATATTTACCACGGCTACTAGCTACTTAATTCATTGAATTCATAAAAACAACCATTTTTCTTCTTTTTAATTTCATTTCTATTAAAAGATTTCCCACAAATTCTGTGTTGTGTATTTTCTGGTAATCAAATGAAGACATAAAACATTCATTTAATTAAACTTTTTTGTCAAGCAAATTGAGCGTTATACTGTTAAAATTAAAACTTGTGATTTATTACTTAAAAAATAAAGTTTTGATAATTTATTATTATTACATTAGTGTTATTATTACATTGAGGCGTATCTAAATTCTACTGTACAACAGTGATATATTTGTCGAGTTAAACCGAACTTTTATTTTGACGGGATGACATGAAGATCTTTGAGTTTCTGTGTGTTTATTACGGTAGTTTTCTCAAATGAAACGCTAAAACGCTGATGAAGTGACTCTCAGAGCGGCTCTGGAGATGAAGTTCATGTCCTCCTGTGAGACGGGTGTGTGTGTGTGTGTGTGTGTGTCCATTCATTCACACAGAGACACGCAGGATTCGTATTTAAATAGTCTTCTTGCGGTTTAATATTCACAGACACTAGTCTACATCACCAGATGTGTTCTCAGGCACCGACTGATTTCATGTGAATCGGTACTCGGAGCTGACGTAATACGGTCGGTGCCCTTAAAAGTACAGAGTTCGGTACCCAACCCTAGTGCTGTGGTTCTTCTGTGATCTTGGAACTATTTTCGCTGCTGAAACAGAACAAAAACAGTCAATATTGCATTTAAAATGTAAGCGACTTAATGTTAATTACTTGTTTATTGAGTTGTCATATGAAATCAGTGTCACATGTTCAGTCGTGATGGTATTCAGCGCTCTTGGTCGTGTAATGTTGTCTAACTGTATTATATGCGGCACCTTGTTACCGTCGGTACAGTATATATATATACACTCACCTAAAGGATTATTAGGAACACCTGTTCAATTTCTCATTAATGCAATTATCTAATCAACCAATCACATGGCAGTTGCTTCAATGCATTTAGGGGTGTGGTCCTGGTCAAGACAATCTCCTGAACTCCAAACTGAATGTCAGAATGGGAAAGAAAGGTGATTTAAGCAATTTTGAGCGTGGCATGGTTGTTGGTGCCAGACGGGCCGGTCTGAGTATTTCACAATCTGCTCAGTTACTGGGATTTTCACGCACAACCATTTCTAGAGTTTACAAAGAATGGTGTGAAAAGGGAAAAACATCCAGTATGCGGCAGTCCTGTGGGCGAAAATGCCTTGTTGATGCTAGAGGTCAGAGGAGAATGGGCCGACTGATTCAAGCTGATAGAAGAGCAACTTTGACTGAAATAACCACTCGTTACAACCGAGGTATGCAGCAAAGCATTTGTGAAGCCACAACACGCACAACCTTGAGGCGGATGGGCTACAACAGCAGAAGACCCCACCGGGTACCACTCATCTCCACTACAAATAGGAAAAAGAGGCTACAATTTGCACGAGCTCACCAAAATTGGACAGTTGAAGACTGGAAAAATGTTGCCTGGTCTGATGAGTCTGGATTTCTGTTGAGACATTCAGATGGTAGAGTCAGAATTTGGCGTAAACAGAATGAGAACATGGATCCATCATGCCTTGTTACCACTGTGCAGGCTGGTGGTGGTGGTGTAATGGTGTGGGGGATGTTTTCTTGGCACACTTTAGGCCCCTTAGTGCCAATTGGGCATCGTTTAAATGCCACGGCCTACCTGAGCATTGTTTCTGACCATGTCCATCCCTTTATGACCACCATGTACCCATCCTCTGATGGCTACTTCCAGCAGGATAATGCACCATGTCACAAAGCTCCAATCATTTCAAATTGGTTTCTTGAACATGACAATGAGTTCACTGTACTAAAATGGCCCCCACAGTCACCAGATCTCAACCCAATAGAGCATCTTTGGGATGTGGTGGAACGGGAGCTTCGTGCCCTGGATGTGCATCCCACAAATCTCCATCAACTGCAAGATGCTATCCTATCAATATGGGCCAACATTTCTAAAGAATGCTTTCAGCACCTTGTTGAATCAATGCCACGTAGAATTAAGGCAGTTCTGAAGGCGAAAGGGGGTCAAACACAGTATTAGTATGGTGTTCCTAATAATCCTTTAGGTGAGTGTATATATATATATATATATTATATTATTATTCACTATTAATCGCCACTTACACTAAATGAGTGCAGAATCATTCTCGGGTTTTGGTGATTCTCTAGTTATTTTTTGTTATTGATGTTTTAATCAGGATACTTGTCCGATTCTCTTTCACTTGCCCCTTAAAAAAATCCACTTGTCCCGGACAAGCGTTAATGTCGAGCCCTGCATATTATTCTGCATGACCATATTCTACATCCCTAATCCTACCCAGTACCTAAACTTTACTAATTATTAATAAGCAGTAATCAGGAGTTTATTGAGGCAAACGCTGTACTTAAAAGTGAGAATTGGAGCCTAAACTAAAGTGTGACCTGTGTGAAGTGTGTTTGGTGAATGAGAACCAGTGTTTTTCTTTCTGTCTGTAACCAAACAGCACAATCCGGTACGTCTCTCAGCACTACAGGAACAGCAACAGGAAATGGGAGGGAGAGCTACTTCCTGTCTCTCTTTCTTACTGCATCCCAGACAAAATAAGAGGCTGAAGTGCAGATCACCTGAAGGCAGCCGAGATGGCCGTACTGAGCCGCCACGTGAACCGCCGTGTTTCCGTTCTGATCCAGCTCGTCCAGGGAAATGGCCTGTTCCTGCATGAACTGCAGCAGCCACAGCAGTACGCGCTCCTGCAACACATGTGATTAGTCACGTGACCGCCGAGCGTTCCTGTGGCGTGTGGGCGGGGTCGCTCACCTGTCCGTGCCGCGCGGCGTAGTGGATGAGGCTGGGATGCTCTCGAGTGCAGCTGAGCTCGGCGATGGCTTCGGTTTCGCTCACCATCCAGCGCACACACTCCAGGTGACCGTTCTACACAAACACAAGTTTAGTCTGATTGGACAAACATCTTTACACGCCCATGAGTGCAGGATGATGTCATCACATTTTCCTGGAAGGGAAATAGTGTATACTTTCTGCTACAAGCTGCATGTTTATTAGGGATGCATATGCGATATGAAAATGTGGCTAATACCGATAACAGATAATTCTTTATATTTGAAAGCCGAAAGCCATTAAAAGCCATGTCCCAACACACAATTATAATGTTCTCATTATAATTGTATGTAGTCTATATGACAGATTTGCACATGTTGCACTGAACTGTATTTTCCTTTTTTGAAGTGATTCCAATCAATTCAAAACCAATCCGTGCATCTGAAGTGCCTCAGCTGAAGGAAATAATACATTATTTATCGGCTTTAATATATCGGCCAAATTTTCTTATCGGGCCGATAACGATAACATTAAAAATGAACTTAAACTATATTGCCAAAAGTATTGGGCCGCCCCTCCAAATCCCTGAGTTCAGGTGTTCAATCCCTTCATGGCCACAGGTGTATAAATCAAGCACTAGGCATGCAGACGCTTCTACAAACATTAGTGAAAGAATGGGTCGCTCTCAGGAGCTCAGTGAACTCAAGCGTGGTACCGTGATAGGTTGCCACCTGTGCAATAAGTCCATTCCTGACATTTCCTCACTACTAAATATTCCACGCTCAACTGTTAGTGGGATTATAACAAAGTGGAAGCGATTGGGAACAACAGCAACTCAGCCACGAAGTGAAAGGCCACGTAAAAATCACAGAGCGGGGTCAGCGCATGCTGAGGGTCACAGTGCGCAGAAGATGCCAACTTTCTGCAGAGTCAATAGCTACAGACCTCCAAACTTCTGTGGCCTTCAGATGAGCTCAAGAACAGTGTGTAGAGAGCTTCATGGAATGGGTTTCCATGGCCGAGCAGCTCATCCAAGCCTTACATCACCAAGAGCAATGCAAAGCGTGGGATGCAGTGGGGTAAAGCACGCCGCCACTGGACTCTAGAGCAGTGAGACGTGTTCTCTGAAGTGACCAATCACGCTTCTCTCTCTGCCAATCCAATGGACGAGTCTGGGTTTGGCGGTTGCCAGGGGAACGGGACTTGCCTGACTGCATTGTGCCAAGTGTAAAGTTTGGTGGAGGGGGGATTATGGGGTGGGGTTGTTTTTCAGGGGTTGGGATTGGCCCCTTAGTTCCAGTGAAAGACATTTTGGACAATTTCATGCTCCCAACTTTGTGGGAACAGTTTGGGGACGGCCCCTTCCTGTCCCAACATGACTGCGCTCCAGTGCACAAAGCATCGGTCCATAAAGACATGGATGAGCGAGTTTGGTGTGGAGGAACTTGACTGGCCTGCACAGAGTCCTGACCTCATCCCGATAGAACACCTTTGGGATGAATTAGAGCGGAGACTGCGAGCCAGGCCTTCTCGTCCAACATCAGTGCCTGACCTCACAAATGTGCTTCTAGAAGAATGGTCAAAAATTCCCATAAACACACTCCTAAACCTTGTGGAAAGCCTTCCCAGAAGAGTTGAAGCTGTTAGAGCTGCAAAGGGTGGGCCAACTCCATATTAAACCCTACGGATAAGGAATGGGATGGCATTAAAGCTCATGTGCATGTGAAGGCAGGCATCCCAAAACTTTTGGCAATATCGTGTGTCCATCGGTCGATAGTGATATGGTGGCCGACATAACGTGCATCCCTAATGCTTATTGTGTTGATGCCATATTGAAATATTTACAGTGAGACTTTAAATTAATATTTAAATAATTTAACAACTCGTTAGTATGTTCAGGGTTCTCTGATGTCGGTTAATGTCACATGTCACAATGTCACAAACAAATAAAAATGTAATCTGTATTTAGAGCATTTTTCTTTTAAAACTATTTATTTACAGCAAAGGGATGAAAAAGGGATTCTCTGGACTTCTTCACGCACCCCTAGGACCCCAGATCATCAACTGCACTCGTAGAGAGCAGAGCTCACCGACCCAGACATGAACAAACAGACCGATGTGGCGTGAGGAAGACAGACGTACCCGGACGCCGAGGCCCGCGGGCGTGAGCTGCTGCTTGTTGCGCTCGTTCAGACAGTCCTCGCCCATGAGCGACGTCAGGTGCTGCAGGCAGTCGGCGTGACCCTGAGCCGCGGACACGTGCAACAGGTTGTTCCCGTCCTCGTCCCGGATGCGCTCCAGGTTCTCTGTGGCGAAGTGAGGCTGCACAGACACACATGGTGGATTATTAAACTTATTGTGCTTTTTGGGATATGACCTGTCATGCATTTTCATTTGAGCTGTAAATCAGTCGTCAGTAGTTCAGTCTCACTTCCTGCTGAACCTACACAGGTTTGTAGCTAATTTGCATAATACCAGCCCATTGGCTGAACAGCGCCTCTTTGCCCCGCCCTCACAAACTGCAGTTGTCTCTGAAACTGGAAGAGTTTGGTTGGTGTTGTTCATGTGGAGAAGATGCTGTTTTCTGCTGAGATTAGGGACTGCAGATGAAAAGTAGTTATTTTTACTAATTCTGGCATATTTACTGGTGTATTTTTATACAACAATGTTCATGAATATGCATGGTCCCTATCAAGCAAACCAATAAATAAATAAATAAAAGATTGATACGGTAAAACCCACACCATCGTTACTGTTCGTATCTCTGTGTGTCAAGAGCTGAGATTTAGATATGATAATGAGCGTTTGCTTTCTGACCAATCACAGCAGAGCAGCTCTCAGAGAGGCGGAGCTTAGAGAGACTGAATCTTCGTATGAAGCGTTTCAGACACTGAGAGAAAAGAGCTGATGCTGCAGTGGAGATTAGGAGACAATTAGTGGATTTTGGATGCATGAGAACCTGTGGAGGAGACTCCAAAACAACATTAGTAACTAGACTGTGGTGAAAATCAAGTTTTTAATGTTGTTTATATGTCTATGTGGTGTTTTTAATATGCTTTAAGACAAACCATGTTCAAATAAACTAGTCAACACATTGTTAAGTGTTTTCTCCTTAAAACTGCAGTGAACCAAAGACCACGGTTTGAAATCGCTGGTGTTTCTGACATCACAAACTTGTAACCAATCACGTCAAACGTGTGATCGTCAACGAATGGATGCGTTGGTGTGAGTGGGTGGGGGCGGGGCTAATTTGCATATTCATAGAATCGCGTATACTAAATGAGGCAAGGGTGTCGAGTTACATTCAAGTTATTTTAAGCCACGGAAAAAAAATTGACACGTTTAAATATGTCATTTTGGTGATCAAAGATGAGTTTTAAGGGATAAAATGATTGACTACAGGGGGACTTTAAAGGCGATGTCTAATGCTATTTCCTGCATTCTGCTTTATTTACACTGTTAAAGAGTTGATTCTCATGATAAACATGGACAATGTTTCAAAACAGGAGTTGGCCGTATAACGGAGTATTTCTGTGCCAAATACACTTCAGGATTCAAAGTTCAAGTTTCGGAAAGTTTTATCTCAGTATGGCCCTGTATGACATCATAAAGGGTGGAATTCCTTATATGGGCACTTCTCCCGGATGAGCACACACATCAACGAGCTTCGTTCGGGTTACGGGAGCTGTCGCAGCGCTGACGTTGTGTTTTTAGACACGAGATCAACAATGTCACTAAAGAAGTGTGTTTCTGGTGTGAGGGAAAGATCACCTTGTTCAGCTTCCCAAATAACCCAGCGTTAAGGGAACAGTGGATGCAGTTTGTGTTTCTGGAGTTCTGCAAGTGTGTGTGTTTGTTCCCGGTCATGAGTGGAAACCGCAGGCGGTGAGTGAAACTGCATCAAATGTGTGTGTTTTGTTGGCAATCGGCGCGTAAGTGCATATAATCTGTGTATCTGTCTTTTATAAATCTGATAAACTAAAGACTCTTGGGAGATATGAAGGATCAACACTACTCTATAGATACTCAAGATTAACACGAGACTGGCAGAAACTGTGTGTGTTATGAGCCTTTAATAGACTTTAAATGATGGAGGATGTGGCGGCTCTTACCAGCAGTGAGATCTGCCCCTCTCTCACGATGTTCAGGATGTTCTGCGTCTTTTTGGCTTCTTCGTCGCCGTCTCCAAACGCTCGCAAGCCTCCCCTCGTGCCTTTGGCTCCCTGAAGAGGGAACGCAGTCTGCCCGCTGTCGGCTGCGGATTTGTCTGGGAAGGGCAGGCCGGAGAGGAGCTTGTCCGTCTCTGAGCCGTGACTGTGCTCAAATGCCGCGTTCTGTGCCCTGAGATCCATAGACTTCGACTTCCTCATGTCGGGCCAGTTGACGGGCGACAGCACACAGAACTGCGTCCCGCCGCTCAGGCTCTCGGAGTGGGCGAGCGTCGATCCTCTCCCGCCGGCGGCCGTGCTCCTCCTCTCCGAAGCCATGCGGGGCAGCGTGGCCGTCTGCTGACTGGATTTGATATACGGCACGTCCAGGATCTCGTCCATGTCCAGGTCGTAGTGCTCCAGCTCTCCAAACAGAGCTCCGTTCCCTGAGCCTTTGCTCTTGACGGCGCACGGAGAAACGGAGGCGTCCTCTTTGCTTCGCTCCGCGTTCTGCTCGCCGCTCTTCCCGTCGGCCTCTGTCTCCGACACCTCCGGCTGGTGTTTGAGGGGGGACACGCGCTTGACGGGTCTGAATTTGCTGTAGACGTCGGCGATGCCGGTGGGTTTGATTCCCGCTCCGCCATGTGGCGCCGCGTTACGACCCCAGTTGATGGCTGGAGCTGAAACACAACTCAAATTGATCTGTATAGCACTTTTCACTAGAGATCGGCCGATTTTTTATCAATTTACAACCATCAGCCTATCAGCTATAGCATGAAAAAGGCCGATATAACAAACCAATGGTTTATAATGAACTGCGTGAAGGCACTGAGCTGTGTGAGTCTGCTGCATAATCCAAGACTATATTCCTGCTGCTCTGCTGTCTGCGGTTTAACGTTAAACAACAACAAAAGACCAACACAAATAAAATCACTCACTGCTCGACTAAACAACTTTCATAAGGATTTATTTCCGTGAAGCGGAAAACGCAGACGGAATCCAGTCATAAACATGGAATTTACTGCTTAACACGGAATGTCACGGAATTTGTAGTTTTGATGAATAAATAAAGCGTCACTTAAATCAAATCGCGATATATACTAGTGTCTGTGAATATTAAGCCACAAAAAGACTTTAAATATGAATCCTGCATGTTTCTGTGCGTCTCTGTGTGAATGAATGGAGCAGACGTGCGGTTTCATTTACCACACACACACACACACACACACACAGAAACTTGCTGTGTTTTTCAGCCTCTGCCGTCTCAATACAGATGTGGTCAGAATTATTGGCACCCCTGGTAAATATGATCAAAGGTGACTGTAAAAATAAATCTGCATTGTTTATCCTTTTGATCTTTTATTTAAAAATTCGCAAAAAATCTAACCTTTCATTGAAGTATAAGAGTTGAAAGTGGGGGGTAAATCACATTATGAAATAAATGCTTTTCTCCAAAACACGTTGGCCACAATTATTGGCACCCTTTTATTAAATACTTTTTGCAACCTCCTTTTGCCAAGATAACCGCTCTGAGTCTTCTCCTATAATGCCTGATGAGTTTGGAGATCAAAGATCATTCCTCCACACAGAATCCCTTCAGATCCCAGCTCTTCCCTTCAGATCCCTCAGATCCCAGCTCTTCCCTTCAGATCCCAGCTCATCAGTCATTCTCTATAGGGTTCAGGTCAGGGACTGGGACGCTCATGGCAGAAGCTTCATTCTGTGCTCAGTGACACATGTGTGTGTTGATTTTAATGTTTGTTTTGGATCGTTATCCTGATGGAAGATCCAACCACGGCCCATTATAAGATTTCTAGCAGAAGCCGTCAGGTTTTGAGTTTTTATCTGCTGGTGTTTGCTAGAATCCATGATACCGCGTGTCTGAACAAGATGTCCAGGACCTCCAGCAAAAAAACAGGCCACAACACTAAAGATCCAGCAGTGTATTTAACCGTGGGCATGGGGTGCTTTATATCCCATCTGCTGGATTTGCTGCCAAAAGCTCTTATAGTGTCATGTGACCACAGATCCAGGTCCGTCTGAAGCTCCAGTCGTGTCTGATCTGAATGTGCTGGAGTTTGTTTCTGGATGAGATGTTTGTTTCTTGTTTGATTTTTTTCATCTTTAGCTGCGCATCAGAACTATATTCTTTCAAAAGGATAAACAATGCAGATTTATTTTTACAGCCATCTTTGATCATATTTACCAGGGGTGCCAGTAATTCTGACCACATCTGTATTATAGATTATGTATTAAGGTCTTCAAGGTTCAGTTTAACAAAATAAGTGACATATTAATGTTGTACAGTAGAATTTAGCTACGTCTCAATGTAATAATAATATATGTATTTAACTTATACAGTGAAGAATATGCAGTGTTATTTAACATTAAACCTTCCTAAAAAGCACTGTTTATTTCATATGTATCTTGTTCTGTTGTATTTATGTTATGCTGAATGTTAAATGGATCCAGTCTATGTTCATTAGAAATTATTTGATAATGCAGCAATAAACTAGCTAGTAGGCTATTTGTTAATGTATGTTTTTTTTAAACTTTGCTGATGTAAAACATGATCAAAACACAATATTTAAAATATCGGTCCCAAAAAATCCTATCGGTGCATCCCTACTTTTCACAATTTCACTCGCATTTGCCACTAAAAATAGACATGTGTGTGTGAAGTGTACAATGTGTTTTGGAGCACGTGTGCGAGTGTAAGATCATAAAAAGTCTTAAATGCTATATCAAGCGTCTCAATGATCATTTTAAGGCGTCTTATATTTTGGGGATGAAAAACATAAATGGCGCCTAATGTGATTATTAATCTTCATAAGGCTGTGATGTCATTGATAAATGTGAGCGCTTCTCGAGCCTGAAGGTGGCGCTGTTGTGTGCTCACACACATCTATGCCAAACGACACTAATGATCAATCATGAGTGTTTACTGTACAGGGTTTATATGTTGTGTACGGTTATGCTCATATTTCATCTCCTTAGAGCACAGGTGCACCATGGGAAAGAAGTAAGCGTCAAGCCCTGTGTTAATGCAGTTCAAGTGTCTCACGTGATCATGTCCTGTTACACACATCTCAGTGTTCAGCACTAAAACAAGCTGTTGAAACACTGATGTGACGGTCCGAATGAAGCTGCGTTTAAGCCCGTCTGAGTGAACGTCGTACCTTGTCTCTCGTCGCTCTGGCCATCGTGTCTTCGGCACAGCTCAGGAATGCTCTTGTACTGTGACAGGAGACATCAGGACGTGTTAAAGCTCATCGAGTGTGTTCAACAAACATCAGCACCTCCCATGAGCACCAGCAGTGCACGATTCTGGGTATTATAATACTGAAGGATCATGGACACATCTGACCAATAAAGTGAAGCCTTGAATTTAAAACAGTCAATACTGCAACACCTAAAGGCACAATATGTAATTTTTCGTCTCTTATTCAGCACAAAGGCGTGTCTTGACTCTTGATTGGGCGGAGCTTTTATTCTGTCAGTCGAGCGCTTCCGCTTCCTCCGCTTATGTGTGTGTGTGTGTGTGTGGTAACGCAGCGCTGTTTTATCCTATCACACACATCTGAGTGTGTTAAAGTGATGTTATAATGCTACTCTGTGCGTCCGCTCAGCGCTACTATGAGACACTTGTTCACACTGCAGTGAGCGAGATCATATCAGGCATGGTAAAACATGGTACTCGCGGTAAATCAAGAACACCAGATCTAAACAATAAGACTAACTGTGTTGAGCTGGAGAACAATGATTAGTTTCTGTCCATGAATGATCCAAACAGTTGCTCACCGTCTAATAAAACACATCAGATATTAAAGCGGCTTTGTGTTTCCATGGTTACTACACAATAAAACCGGAGGGTAACGCGGGGATGATGTCATTGATAGGCGACGCACACACACGGGCCGTGTCCTGGTTAAAATCACTTATTTCTCTGGATTTAAACATTCCTGGAAACATTTGGGATAATGTACACAAGTCAACAAAATATATAACACTGTTCTAGTGGATATTTTAATCCTAAAATCTTACATATTGTGCCTTTAATATACACTTAAATCTCAAAAGTTTATGAAAAAGTGGAATTCATAAGTTGATGAAAAGCTAATAATTAAATCATAAAAATGAAAGATTGAAACAAATAAATTTAAAATAAAAACAAATCAAAATAAAATGCATACTAAAATTAAATCATAAAAATGAAATAAATAAATCTTGAATTTACAAAAAAAAAAAATCATTAAATCATAAAAATTCAAGATTTAAAATAAAAACGAATTAAAATAAAATGCTTACTAAAAAATTTAAGAAACATTTAAAATAAAGTTTCAAATAAAGTTGGCCATTTACAAAAAAATATTATTAAATTATTAAATTTAAAAGAAAAATTCTAAATAAAACACTTAATAAAAAAACATAAAAGCATAAAATGAAAATAGATTATTTCAAAATAAAAACAAATTTAACCAAATACGTACAAAAAAATCATAATTAATAAATAACTTTAAAATAAAAAATAAATCAAAACAACACTAAAGAAGATTAAATATTTTACTCGTTTAGCTGCATGTCATGTGACCATTAACCAACACCAGTGAACCGGGAACATGAAATATTGTGTGAAATATTAACTTCTCAAAGGGGTTCAACGTTTGGGAATTACTGGTCTAGTGAATAGTTCAAAGTGAGCGAAATTAAAAAATATCTTCAAACGCGTGACGGACTCACGGGTAAATCATCAGTGAAGTCGATCTCATCCAGATCCAGGTATTCAGGAACGTCCATCTTCAGCCAGCATTCTGAGAGAAAACACACACACACACACACACACACAGATCAGTAATCCCTGATCAACTGATACACACTCCAGCCAAACATGAGTAACAGAAGGGGCGGGGCATGCTCTCATCCATCAGCACTGGATTGGACAGCGGAAAGTGGGCGTGGCTACTAGAGATGAACGAGAGTAATAAAACTATGGCTGAATCCGCCCTTAAATAGGGCACTATTTGAGGGGACAGCCATTTGTAGTGGTGTCCGAAACCATAGTGGACGTTATTGAGTGCACTCGTTCAATCCCACAATGCACCGCAATAACGAGTGTACAGCTGATGTACACACAAAGGCTGCCCAACTTCACTCACTCCTTCAAGTGAACTATATTAGTGACTAACATAGGGAATAGTGAATGAGGGTTAAAGGGGGCGATTTCGGATTCAGTCTATGATTAAGTCGTTATTTAACCACGCCCATGTGGCGTCGATGACGTCAGATGAAAAGAAACTTATTTATATTTTGATGAAAAACTATGAAGCATGTTTTGCCTCCAGAATAACTGATGAATCAGGCATAATAAGAGCAGAATCATGATTTAATGTGACTGTCACATCTAACACACAATAATCGATAATTGATCATGAAAAACAAACTGATGAGTATTCATGAGATTTGTGTGTGTGTGTAGTGTCTGTCTGTATGTTTATCTCTTTCCATCTGTCTCCCCGTGTCTCTCTGTCTTTTGTTTCTAGCATTAGCTTTAGCGTTAGCATCCCTCAGATGATCTCTCCCCATCTCATTGTTTCTCTCTGGATTCTCTCGTGTGTTTCTGAGCTCTTTTTCCTCTTCTGTTGTGTTCTGTGTGTGTGTGTGTGTGTGTCGTACCTTGTGCTCGCTGCTGTCTGTCGCTTATTGTCTCTCTGTGTTTCTTCTGAATAGCGGATCATCTGAAGAATGTGACACGAGCGCGCGCCTCCCTCAGCCTCCTCAGCGCGCGCGCGACCCGACACACATGCGCACACGGTGACTCACCAGCAGAGGGCGATACAGACGCGCGCGCAGGAATGATAAAAGCTTGTTTCCAAAAAAATAAAAGAATAATAATAATAATAAAATTAAAAGCTTGTACAAAAAATAACCCTAAATGAAACTATTTTACAATAAATAAATACATTCATATTTTTATAGCATTTTTACAAGAACGACCCCAAAAGGTATGGTTTTGGGGGGTTTTGTCAGGTTTAACTCACTTCTGGGGACAAATTCTACACGATATTGCCAAAAGTTTTGGGACGCCTGCCTTCACATGCACATGAGCTTTAATGCCATCCCATTCTTAATCCGTAGGGTTTAATATGGAGTTGGCCCACCCTTTGCAGCTATAACAGCTTCAACTCTTCTGGGAAGGCTTTCCACAAGGTTTAGGAGTGTGTTTATGGGAATTTTTGACCATTCTTCTAGAAGCGCATTTGGGAGGTCAGGCACTGATGTTGGACGAGAAGGCCTGGCTCGCAGTCTCCGCTCTAATTCATCCCAAAGGTGTTCTATCGGGATGAGGTCAGGACTCTGTGCAGGCCAGTCAAGTTCCTCCACACCAAACTCGCTCATCCATGTCTTTATGGACCGACGCTTTGTGCACTGGAGCGCAGTCATGTTGGGACAGGAAGGGGCCATCCCCAAACTGTTCCCACAAAGTTGGGAGCATGAAATTGTCCAAAATGTCTTGGAAGCATTAAGAGTTCCTTTCACTGGAACTAAGGGGCCAAGCCCAACCCCTGAAAAACAACCCCACCCCATAATCCCCCCTCCACCAAACTTTACCCTTGGCACAATGCAGTCAGGCAAGTCCCGTTCCCCTGGCAACCGCCAAACCCAGACTCGTCCATGGGATTGCAGACAGAGAAGCGTGATTGGTCACTCCAGAGAACACGTCTCACTGCTCTAGAGTCCAGTGGCGGCGTGCTTTACCCCACTGCATCCCACGCTTTGCATTGCTCTTGGTGATGTAAGGCTTGGATGAGCTGCTCGGCCATGGAAACCCATTCCATGAAGCTCTCTACACACTGTTCTTGAGCTCATCTGAAGGCCACAGAAGTTTGGAGGTCTGGAGCTATTGACTCTGCAGAAAGTTGGTGACTTCTGCGCACTGTGACCCTCAGCATGCGCTGACCCCGCTCTGTGATTTTACGTGGCCTAACACGTCTGTAGACCTTAGAGACAGTATTGTACGGAGGCACAGATCTGGGGAAGGGTACAGAAACATTTCTGCAGCATTGAAATTCCCAATGAGCACAGTGGCCTCCATCATCCGTAAATGGAAGAAGTTTGGAACCACCAGGACTCTTCCTAGAGCTGCAGCCCGGCCAAACTGAGTGATCGGGGAGAAGGGCCTTAGTCAGGGAGGTGACCAAGAACCTGATGGTCACTCTGACAGAGCTCCAGCATTTCTCTGTGGAGAGAGGAGAAGCTTCCAGAAGAACAACCATCTCTGCAGCTCTCCACCAATCAGGCCTGTGTGGAAGAGTGGCCAGACGGAAGCCACTCCTCAGGAAAAGGCACATGACAGCCCGTCTGGAGTTTGCCAAAAGGCACCTGAAGGACTCTCAGACCATGAGAAACAAAATTCTCTGGTCTGATGAAACAAAGATTGAACTCTTTGGCCTGAATGGAGGAAACCAGGCACTGCTCATCACCTGGCCAATACCATCCCTACAGTGAAGCATGGTGGTGGCAGCATCATGCTGTGGGGGTGTTTTTCAGCGGCAGGAACTGGGAGACTAATCAGGATGAAGGGAAAGATGAATGCAGCAATGTGCAGAGACATCTTGATGAAAACCTGCTCCAGAGCGATCTGGACCTCAGACTGGGGCGAAGGTTCATCTTCCAACAGGACAACGACCCTAAGCACACAGCCAAGATAACAGAGGAGTGGCTACGGGACAACTCTGGGAATGTCCTTGAGTGGCCCAGCCAGAGCCCAGACTTGAACCCGATTGAACATCTCTGGAGATCTAAAAACGGCTGTGCACCGACGCCCATCCAACCTGATGGAGCTTGAGAGGTCCTGCAAAGAAGAACGGGAGAAACTGCCCAAAACTGCCCAAGCTTTAGCATCAAACTCAAAGAGACCTGAGGCTGTGAGGTTCAGCAAAGCATTGAGCAAAGGCTGTGAATACTTATGGACATGTGATTCCATTTTTTTGTTTTTATTTCTAATAAATTTGCAAAGATTTCAATCAAACTTCTTTCACGTTGTCATTATGGGGTATTGTTTGTAGAATTTTGAGGAAAATACTGAATTTAATCCATTTTGGAATAAGGCTGTAACATAACACAATGTGGAAAAAGTGAAGCGCTGTGAATACTTTCCAGATGCACTGTAGTGTTTATCAATATGGCATTACTGTAAGAAATGTAGCAAATTTCTGTCTTATTCATTTTTGTGTTTTGTTAGGTTTTGAACTTAAGTTGATCAGTTTTAAAAAGAGTATGTAAACGTGCAAATTGATGGAGTTTGTGTCTAAGTGAGAAAATAATTAATGTCATCAAGATGTCGTCATTGAATGTATTTTGTGCCAAAGCAATGATAAATGATCCACAGTTTAGCCACACAGACTGATGTTGTGATCACTGAGTGAAGAGTTTTGAAAAAGTGACCAAAGTATTGAGAAATGGGTCCTAGCGATTGTAAAAAACTGTAATAAGAACACATGAAAATTAAGAAAACATATTCTCATCTGCTTTTATTCAAGTTAGGTGTGTGCCTCCTAAACTAACGTGACATTAATATCAACAGCACCTTTAAGAGGCTGAAAATATAAATATGTCTTAAAGTACATAGATAATATAAACATGAATCTGAAAACGCCCTTCGCATTTTCAGCCTCTCTCATGCACACTTATTAAACGTTCCTGATTTTTATTCTATACATCATTCAAACTAAACAATACGATTAACATAGATATTAAGCCAGAAAGACCCTCGACTCTATCAAAAGTTAACATTATTTCACATGAATTAACACAAAATGACATGTAACGTAAGTAACAGCTAACAGGGAATGTTCTCAGAACGTTATGAACAAACATTCTTCCAGTAAATGAAAAATCGTTTTTTAAATGTTGCTACTTGCTTCAGAACATTCCGAGAACATTCAAAAGTAACGTTTGCAGAATGGAATGTTCCCTTAACGTTCACATAACCAAGAAAAAACGTTTAGAGAACATTCAGAATTAACTTTTTCATAACAGAATGAGAACATATTTTCGTTAGCTAAGCTATAGATGCATCGGGTGAAGGTTCAGATCTTCCCTGTCATATACTGCGGTGATATTTTCACCGATGAAGGCTTTATTTTGCACAGAAACATGGATGATCTGTGATGAACAGCCGGTGATGTTGACGTTCGCTGGTCCGGTGGGAGCATCCTCTCAGTGTCTGTGAAGAGAAGGACTCTGGCGTGACTCTCTTTAGTGTTTTGACTCATGAAGAAGAAGCAGAAGCAGCACTTACGGGGTCACGCCACAGCCGGACACATGCGCGGAGCTGCCGGTGTAGTGGACGTCACAGCGGACGATGTTATTGCTGAAGTCTGACTCGGACACCTGGAAGCCTGGGTTTACTGTGATCTGGAATAAAAACAATCATAACTCTGACACCTGCAGAACACCAGCAATGCTCACGAGAAGCGTGAAGGTTTCTGACCTTGAGGACGTATCGTCCCGGCTGGACGTCTGTGATGTCGATCCACTGGCAGTCGATGTCGGCGCTGTAGGTGTCGTAACACCCCGGACTCAAACCCTGTGTGTGGGACGTGCAGGCGTAGCGGCGGTAGTATCCGGGGTCGCAGGACGTGTCCTCCAGACAGAAACTGGCCTTGTGACCCTCGGCGACTCTCTGCTGGGAGCCGGAGTCCAGCAGGTCGTAATGGCAGAACTCGTTCATGCTGTGATAGTGACTGAAACACACACAACATCATTCTGAACCATCCAGGAATTACACAGATGCTTCCGCTTCCCTGCTACTGGATTTCATGTCTTATCTATAACATCTTTTTCAGCAGTTTCATTTGTAACCACATCATAGCAATGTTAACATGTTTTCTGTCATTTAGGGGTAGTGTAACAAAAGTTTACTAATGCAAATGTACTTTAAAGCGATAGTTCAACCAAAAATGAAAGTTATCCCAAAATTGACTTGCCCTCAAGCCATCCTAGGTGTATATGACTTTCATGTTTCTGATGAACATGTGGGATTACAAATTTATAAATTGTTATATCTAGGTTCCAATGTAATAGTATATAAACTGAAAACGTTATGTACATTGTGTTTTACATTTTGAGGTAAAAACTAATGACATTCTAGCAGCCCAGTCTGATACATTAGTCTTTTGTCTTTATGCACTTCCTGACCATTTGGCATGACAAGCTCAAGGCACAGCTGTGCCTTTGTCTTTATGATAATGTGAAGGTATGGGCAATACTGTCAGACTAATTGGATTAGCACCTATGCATTTGAATCGTTATGCTGATTGGATTAGGTGACACTCTAGAGTCTGGGGCAGGACTCTTTTACCTGGATACTTCATTTGCATGCTTTGTTTAAGGTCGTCACCCATTTGCTTTGTCTCCCCTATCTATATAAACTACAATGTATACTGCCTTAGCTTGACTTGATGGACTGCATCTACCGACAGCACGTGTTCTCAATACAGAATCCTGCTGAAGATACATCCAAGTCTCCTGGTCTTCGCTTCTGAGTTTCCAACAAACACAATCAGAGTTATATAAAAAAATATCCTGGCTCTTCCAAGCTTTATAATGGAAGTGAACGACCACTGACCTGACACATGATGAGTGGCCTCTGACCCGACGCTAGGGGTGTCCCCGACTAAGGATTTACACATTCGAATCAGAATTGTCGAATCTTGTAGGTAGTCAGCAGGAGGGTAAAACTATTTTTATTTTATTTTACACACTGCACATAGCAACATCTTTTAATAAAGCGATCAAAACTGCCTGCCAACTGACAGACGAACTGACAATGGCTTTGTTATTTAGGTTTACTGCGCATTAGATCTTTAAAACCTTCACCGTCCACAACATTCACTGGCCTCATGTCGAGCACAATAAACTCTGCAATTTTGTCCGTGCTTTCTCTTTTCCTTTTCTCGTACAACGGCGGTCTCAAATCTAGCTTTCTTTGAGTTCGTTTTGTCGCAACTCCGGTACTACTACTAGATGAACTGCCGTCGTCAGTCTGATACTGTGGGTGGATCTAGAAAAAAGACGAACATATTTTAAGTCCCAACATATGATATTGCTATTCGTAAATTAAAAGCGCCATTATATATGAAAGAGTGAACTGTCTTTATTGGTAAGAAACGTACCCGTTTTAAGTGGAAAGCCATGTTTGTTGTTGATGAGTGGTAGGACATGAGCTGTTGGCACAACTTGCATTTTACTTGTTTTGGATCATCTTTTACCATTTCAAAGTGCATCCACACTTTAGATTTTCTTATTCCAGACATTGTTAAGTAATACCTGCCGCCAAGATGCTCCTTGTCTGTCACGGATCAGGGAAAGTGAATCTTAAATCTGTCACAGGGGTGGTTGGATTTATTCACACACGTTAAAAATATTTATTGAACGCTTCTTTCTTTTCACGTTTTTTTTTACAGCATTATCATAATTAAAGGCTGTATATAACTTAATATAACCATACAAAACCAGTAGTTCTGTGTGAAATTAGACATTGAGCACCCCCATATTGCCAAAATGGTATGATCCTCATTTCATAACACCCGCGAAGATTCGACTGTGAGATCGGTGGTCGAATCAGGCTCCGCATATCAATGCATCGAATCTTCGACTATTCGGGGTCACCCCTACCTGACGCATGACGAACGACCACTGACCCGACATATGACGAGTGACCTCTGACCCGACACATGACGAGTGACCACTGACCCGACACATGACACGACACATGACGAGTGACCTCTAACCCAACACATGACGAGTGACGAGCGACCTCTGACCCGACACATGACGAGGGACGAGTGACCTCTGACCTGTCACATGATGAGTGACACCTGACCATACGCATGACGAGTGACACCTGACCATACGCATGACGAACGACCTCTGACCCGACCCATGACAAACGACCTCTGACCCGACCCATGACGAGTGACCTCTGACCCGACATATGACGAGTGACCTCTGTCCCGACGCATGTTGTTCTCTACTTCAGAAGGCCTTAATTAACCCCTGGAGCTGTATAGATCACTGTTATGATGGATGGATGCACTTTTTTGGGCTTCAAATTTTGGGCTCCTTTCACTCCCATTATAAAGCTTGGAAGAGCCAGGACATTTATTAATATAACTCCGATTGTGTTCATCTGAAAAAAGGAAGTCATATACACCTAGGATGGCTTGCTTGAGGGTGAGTAAATCATGGGATAATTTTCATTTTTGGGTAAACTAACCCTTTAACGTCACCTTCGCGTGTCGCTTTAACAGTTATACGGCATATCTTGTATGTGTGGTCTCCTCACTTGTGACAGCTGTGCCATTCCCAGGCGTAGCGCGGTCTGCTGGGCAGGAAGTCTGCGGTTCCCTGGTTCTTCACGCGCTGCGGGAACCTCAGTAGAACCCTGGTGTCGTAGTCTTGCGCATTTGCCGCCGAACTGAGCAACACAGAAGGAGATTTTGCTGACTTCTGTAAAATTTGACGTTTAATATCCGGTTCTTCAGAAAGAGTTTCCGTCGCTGTAAAGATATTTGTGACTGAACAGTTCATTACAGATAAAAAAGCTCATGATGGTTCATTATCGATCCTTCAGAGCAGCTAACGTTATTTCTGAATGTTCAAAGTTTATTTTATGTATAAAAAATTTTTTAATTCTTGGTTATGTGAACGTTGAAGGAACATTCCATTGTATCATTCTTCAAACAATTTGGAAATGTTACTCTTGAATGTTCTCTGAGTGTTACTCTTGAATGTTCTCTGAGCGTTACTCTTGAGTGTTCTCTGAGCGTTACTCTTGAGTGTTCTCTGAGCGTTACTCTTGAGTGTTCTCTGAGCGTTACTCTTGAATGTTCTCTGAGCGTTACTCTTGAATGTTCTCTGAGCGTTACTCTTGAATGTTCTCTGAGCGTTACTCTTGAGTGTTCTCTGAGCGTTACTCTTGAATGTTCTCTGAACGTTACTCTTGAATGTTCTCTGAGCGTTACTCTTGAATGTTCTCTGAACGTTACTCTTGAGTGTTCTCTGAGCGTTACTCTTGAATGTTCTCTGAGCGTTACTCTTGAATGTTCTCTGAACGTTACTCTTGAGTGTTCTCTGAGCGTTACTCTTGAGTGTTCTCTGAACGTTACTCTTGAATGTTCTCCTAACGTTACTCTTGATTGTTCTCCTAACGTTACTCTTGAATGTTCTCTGAGCGTTACTCTTGAGTGTTCTGAGCGTTACTCTTGAATGTTCTCTGAGCGTTACTCTTGAGTGTTCTCTGAGCGTTACTCTTGAATGTTCTCTGAGCGTTACTCTTGAATGTTCTCTGAGCGTTACTCTTGAATGTTCTCTGAACGTTACTCTTGAATGTTCTCTGAACGTTACTCTT
>CM077211.1:38795112-38797612 GCA_039654625.1 Rhinogobio ventralis
TGAGAGTAGTGAGAACAAAACAGCTTTAGACACTGCTTTGGATGCGACTAGCTCAGTGAAATCTGTACATTGTTCGGTTCCGGCTGTAGAGCCCGTGCAGCAGGGCAACTGGGTGACGGTGAGACGGCATAGTCGCGGATCAAAAAACCACTCTTCCGTTCCGATTAGAACATCAAACAGGTTCTCCCCACTCAGTGATGCACCCACTGAGAATCCTGTTGAAAGTGCCCTAGTTATTGGCGATTCTATTACACGGAACGTGAAAATAGAGACACCAGCCACCATAGTCACATGTTTACCGGGAGCCAGAGCGCCTGACATCAAAGCAAATTTAAAAGTGCTGGCTAATGCTAATCGTAAATTCTCTAAGATTATTATTCATGTCGGCACAAATGATGTTCGACTTCGCCAGTCGGAGATCACCAAAATTAACATTAAAGAGGTGTGTGAACTCGCAAGTACGATGGCAAACCGGGTTTTTTGCTCTGGTCCCCTCCCCATTAAAAGGAGTGATGAGATACTTAGCAGACTATCATCACTCAATGGCTGGTTGTCTAAGTGGTGTCCGCAAAATAACATAGGGTTCATAGACAATTGGAAAAGCTTTTGGGGCAGACCTGACCTGTTGAAAAGAGATGGTATCCATCCCTCCTGGGGTGGTGCCGCTCTTCTCTCTAGTAATTTGGCACATAGTCTTAAAGCTAAACCTTGACTAACTAGGGCCCAGGTCAGGAAGCAGACAGACTGGCTTACCCGACCGTCTGCTAGCTGTCTCGCGTCACAGAAGTCAGATAAATCCCAGCACATAGAGACTCTTTCACCTAGCTATTATCACATAGAGACTGTGTCTGTTCCACGAATTAGTAAATACAAAAAACCACCAAAACTATTCAACGGTAAAAATTTAATTGATGTCCAACAAATAAACAACAGATATAATACAGATGATCAAATGATAAAGCTCGGGCTGCTGAATATTCGATCCCTTTCCTCTAAAACGCTTATTGTTAATGATATGATTACAGATAATAATCTAGATGTGCTGTGTTTGACAGAAACCTGGCTAAAACCTGACGACTACATTACTTTAAATGAGTCCACCCCACAAGATTATTGTTATAAACACGAGCCGCGTCTGAAAGGTAAAGGGGGAGGTGTTGCTGTAATTTATAATAATATCTTCAGTATTACTCAGAAGTCTAGTTTCAAATATAATTATTTTGAAGTTTTGGTGCTTTACGTAACGTTATGTAGTGAAATTGATAAATCCTGTTTAACATTTGTGTTGGCTACTGTATACAGGCCACCAGGGCACAATACACACTTTATCAGAGAATTTGCTGATTTTTTATCAGAGTTAGTACTGGCTACAGATAAAGTCCTAATTGTTGGTGATTTTAATATCCATGTAGACAATGAAAAAGACGCATTGGGATTGGCATTTAGAGACATTCTAAACTCTATTGGAGTTAGGCAACACGTATCAGGACCCACTCATCTCCATAATCATACTCTAGACCTAATATTGTCACATGGAATAAATGTTGATACCGTTGAAATTCTGCAGCAGAGCGATGACATCTCAGATCATTACCTAGTATCATGTATACTTAATTTAGCAAAGGCTGCAAAGCCGTCCCCTCGCTTCAAATATGGCAGGACTATCACTGCTGCGACTAAAGATTTCTTTGTAAATAATCTTCCTCATCAGTTTCATCTCCTCAGCATCCCAGATAGCCCAGAGGAACTTGATGTTGCAACAGAAACTATTGACTCTCTCTTTTCCAGCACTTTAGACACAGTTGCTCCTCTGCGCTTAAAGAAGATTAAAGAGAATAGTCCAACGCCGTGGTACAACGAGCACACCCGGGCCCTTAAAACAGCAGCCAGAAAAATGGAGCGCAGCTGGAAGAAAACAAAACTGGAAGTTTTTCGCATTTCGTGGAAAGAGAGCATGATTTCATACAGAAAGGCCGTAAAAACTGCTAGATCTGCTTATTTCTCGACTCTCTTAGAAGAAAACAAACACAACCCTAGGTATTTATTCGATACAGTGGCTAAATTAACCAAAAATAAAGCTTCAACTTCTGATGTCTGCCAACAGCACAGCAGTAATGACTTTATGAACTTCTTTACTTGTAAGATTGATAATATTAGGAAAAAAATTATAACCATGCAGCCGTCTACTACTGTATCACATCAGACAGAGCATTGTAGTGTCACTGAGGAAAAATTACACTCATTCACTGCTATAGGAGAAGAAGAATTGGCTAAACTCGTTAAATCATCAAAATCAACAACATGTATGCTCGACCCTATACCGACTAAACTACTAAAAGAGATGCTTCCAGAGGTCATAGATCCTCTTCTTAATATCATTAATTCATCCTTGACTTTAGGATATGTACCGAAAACTTTTAAGTTGGCTATTATTAAACCACTTATTAAAAAACCGCAACTTGACCCTACAGAATTAGTCAATTACAGGCCAATCTCAAAT
>CM077211.1:38807612-38815112 GCA_039654625.1 Rhinogobio ventralis
TGTGAGGATGGTGAGGTGTGTGTTAAACGCTGAGAGTGTGTGAGGATGGTGAGGTGCGTGTGGAGCGCTGACGGTGTGTGAGGATGGTGAGGTGTGTGTTGAGCGCTGACGGTGTGTGAGGATGGTGAGGTGTGTGTTGAGCGCTGAGGGTGTGTGAGGATGGTGAGGTGTGTGTTAAACGCTGAGAGTGTGTGAGGATGGTGAGGTGTGTGTTAAACGCTGAGAGTGTGTGAGGATGGTGAGGTGTGTGTTGAACGCTGACGGTGTGTGAGGATGGTGAGGTGCGTGTGGAGCGCTGACGGTGTGTGAGGATGGTGAGGTGTGTGTTGAGCGCTGACGGTGTGTGAGGATGGTGAGGTGTGTGTTGAGCGCTGACGTTGTGTGAGGATGGTGAGGTGTGTGTTGAGCGCTGACGGTGTGTGAGGATGGTGAGGTGTGTGTTGAGCGCTGACGGTGTGAGGATAGTGAGGTGTGTGTTGAGCGCTGACGGTGTGTGAGGATGGTGAGGTGTGTGTTGAGCGCTGACGGTGTGTGAGAATGGTGAGGTGTGTGTTGAGCGCTGAGGGTGTGTGAGGATGGTGAGGTGTGTGTTGAGCGCTGAGGGTGTGTGAGGATGGTGAGGTGTGTGTTGAGCGCTGACGGTGTGTGAGGATGGTGAGGTGTGTGTTGAACACTGAGAGTGTGTGAGGATGGTGAGGTGTGTGTTGAGCGCTGACGGTGTGTGAGGATGGTGAGGTGTGTGTTGAGCGCTGACGGTGTGTGAGAATGGTGAGGTGTGTGTTGAGCGCTGAGGGTGTGTGAGGATGGTGAGGTGTGTGTTGAGCGCTGAGGGTGTGTGAGGATGGTGAGGTGTGTGTTGAGCGCTGACGGTGTGTGAGGATGGTGAGGTGTGTGTTGAACGCTGAGAGTGTGTGAGGATGGTGAGGTGTGTGTTGAGCGCTGACGGTGTGTGAGGATGGTAAGGTGTGTGTTGAGTGCTGACGGTGTGTGAGGATGGTGAGGTGTGTGTTGAGCGCTGACGGTGTGTGAGGATGGTGAGGTGTGTGTTGAGCGCTGAGGGTGTGTGAGGATGGTGAGGTGTGTGTTGTGCGCTGAGGGTGTGTGAGGATGGTGAGGTGTGTGTTGAACGCTGACGGTGTGTGAGGATGGTGAGGGGTGTGTTGAGCGCTGACGGTGTGTGAGGATGGTGAGGTGTGTGTTGAGCGCTGACGGTGTGTGAGGATGGTGAGGTGTGTGTTGAGCGCTGACGGTGTGTGAGGATGGTGAGGTGTGTGTTGAGCGCTGAGGGTGTGTGAGGATGGTGAGGTGTGTGTTAAACGCTGAGAGTGTGTGAGGATGGTGAGGTGTGTGTTGAGCGCTGACGGTGTGTGAGGATGGTGAGGTGTGTGTTGAGTGCTAATGGTGCACAACTCAACAACTCAACTCCACACAACATCTCAACTCAACTCAACATGCTCAATCTTTTCACCAGCTCAGGAAAACTGAGAATCTCCTGAACGAGACACTTTTAACCGGGGTGTAAAGATCAAAGTGAAAGCGCATTTAAAGGCCTGCGGGGTGACGTCTGAATGAGATGCAGATGTGCGGCATTGATCTGAAGACTTTAATCCGCATTATAACGAGGCTTCGCTCCGCGGGGAGACCAGCTACTAGTAACACACAGGACGTATTAAAAACATGGCAAACTCAGCGCACTGTAAAACACCAGACACTTTCTCCTCACACACACACACACACACACTCTCTCATACACTCACACACACACACACACACTCTCTCATACACTCACACACACACACACTCTCTCATACACTCACACACACACACACACTCTCTCATACACTCACACACACACACAGTCTCATACACTCACACACACACACACACACTCTCATACACTCAGACACACACACACTCTCATACACTCACACACACACACACTCTCTCATACACTCACACACACACACACACACTGTCTCATACACTCACACACACATACTCTCATACACTCACACACACACACTCATACACTCACACACACACACACTCTCTCATACACTCTCACACACACACACACACTCTCTCATACACTCACACACACACACACTCTCATACACTCACACACACACACACACTCTCATACACTCACACACACACACACTCTCTCATACACTCACACACACACACTCTCATACACTCACAAACACACACACTCTCATACACTCACACACTCTCATACACTCTCACACACACACTCTCTCATACACTCACACACACACACACACACTCTCTCATACACACACACACACACACACACACACTCTCATACACTCACACACACACACACACTCTCTCATACACTCACACACACACACAGTCTCATACACTCACACACACACACACTCTTATACTCACACACACACACTCTCTCATACACTCACACACACACACACTCTCTCATACACTCACACACACACACACACACTCTCTCATACACTCACACACACACACACTCACACACACACACACTCTCATATACTCACACACACACACTCTCTCATACACTCACACACACACACACACTCTCTCATACACTCACACACACACACACTCTCATACACTCACACACATACACACTCTCATATACTCACACACACACACTCTCTCATACACTCACACACACTCTCTCATACACTCACACACACACACTCTCTCATACACTCACACACACACACACACTGAAGGCTGATGAGGACAAAACCATGGAAGCACAGTACTGACACATAAGAATAAATCACCATTTACAAAAGCAAGATATGTCAAGATATGTCATAATTGACTTTTAAATATCATAAGTTCGACTTTTCATCTCAGAAATATGACTCAGTATGTCATAATTATGATTTATCAGAGCGTGATTGTTTATTTCATACATGTGTCAGAGAGAAGCTTCTGATCCTTCATGGGATCCTGATCAAACTCGTGCAGATGCTGCATGTGTGGCACAGATTATTCTCAGCGTGTCAGTGTCTCACGCTGTAGTCGCGCTGCATGAGGGCGATGAATGATGATAATGTAATACTCAAAAAATCTTTGATTTCCAGCTCGCATCAGATATGTAGGCCGTTGTGTTTGTTGATGCTGTAAACATCGCCTCAGTTTCTGAGATCTCAGCGGGTGAGCTTTACAGCTTTCCATGTGACGTGGCAGCAAGTGTGTGTGTGTGTATGTGAGTGTGTGTGTGTGTAAGAGCGGCCTGGTAAACCCTACATTATGGGGACAAAATGTCCCCACAAAGATGGCAATATCCGAAATCCTTGTCCTTGTGGGAACATTTTTTGGTCCCCATGAGGAAAACATCTTATAATTCATACTAAGTGTGTATATCATACTAAAAAAGCAGAATGTTTCCTGTGATAGGTAGGTTTAGGGGTAGGGGTAGTGTGTGTGTGTGTGTGTGTGTGTGATGGGTAGGTTTAGGGGTAGGGGTGTGTGTGTGTGTGTGTGTGATGGGTAGGTTTAGGGATAGTGTAGGGGGATAGATTGTACAGTTTGTACAGTATAAAAACCATTACGTCTATGGAATGTCCTCATAATGTAGTTGCACCAACAACAACGTGTGTGTGTGTGTGTGTGTGAGTGAGTGGGAGTGTGTGTGTGTGTGTGTGTGTGTGAGTGAGTGGGAGTGTGTCAGTGTGTATGTGAGAGTGTGTGTGTGTGTGAGAGAGTGTTTGTGTGTGAGAGAGAGTGTGTCAGTGTGTATGTGAGAGAGAGTGTGTGTGTTTGCGTGTTGCGTGATGTGTTGACGTCTCACATCATTCCAGCGGTCAGAGCATCTTCAGGATCACTGTAATCTGGACAAACACAGGTTTGGCTTCAGAAATCACACGGGACATAAATCAACATGTGAAGGACAAACATCTAAAGCCTCAGTTCAGGTTATCTTTACTAACCGGGGGTTACTCAGAAGTCATCAGGTCACGGACAAACAAAAGCTTACTCACTATATAACCTTAAAGACACAATATGTAAGTGATTTTTGGATTAAAATATCCATTAGAACAGTGTTATATATTTTGTTGACTTGTGTACATTATCCCAAATGTTTCCAGGAATGTTTAAATTCAGAGAAATAAGTGATTTTAACCAGGACACGGCCCGTGTGTGTGCGTCGCCTATCAATGACATCATCCCGCGTTACCCTCCGGTTTTATTTTGTAGTAACCATGGAAACACAAAGCCGCTTTAATATCAGATGTGTTTTATTAGACGCTGAGCAACTGTTTGGATCATTCATGGACAGAAACTAATCATTGTTCTCCAGCTCAACACAGTTAGTCTTATTGTTTAGATCTGGTGTTCTTGATTTACCGCGAGTACCATGTTTTACCATGCCTGATATGATCTCGCTCACTGCAGTGTGAACAAGTGTCTCATAGTAGCGCCGAGCGGACGCACAGAGTAGCGTTATAACATCACTTTAACACACTCAGATGTGCGTGATAGGATAAAACAGCGCTGCGTTACACACACACACACACACACGAGCGGAAGAAGCGGAAGTGCTCGACTGACAGAATAAAAGCTCCGCCCAATCATGAGTCAAGACACGCCTTTGTGCTGAATAAGAGACAAAAAATTACATATTGTGCCTTTAATATATTATTTATTATAAATAAAGTATTCAAATAATATATTAGTAGGCTCACAGGGAACGATGTGTCAAGGTATAAACATGGACAAACTTTAAAAACACGAGTTGGATTTCTGTGCTGAATACACTCCTTCAGGATTCAAACAAGTTTCAGAACGTTTTTTTTTTAGTATGGCCCTGTATGACATCATAAAGTGCGGAGCTCCTTATATGGGCATTTCTCCTGGATGAGCACACACACACACACACATACACTCACTTACACACACACACTCACACACACTCACTCACTCTCTCACACACACACACACACACTCACTCACTTACACACTCACACACTCACACTCACTCACACACACACACACACACACACACTACCCCTACCCCTAAACCTACCCATCACACACACACACTCACACACACACATTAACACACACACACTCACTCACACACACACTATACGTTGGTGTTGTTCACATTATATGCACTTACGCGCCGATTGCCAACAAAACACACACATTTGATGCAGTTTCACTCACGCCTGCGGTTTCCACTCATGACCGGGAACAAACACACACACTTGCAGAACTCCAGAAACACACACTGCATCCACTGTTCCCTTAACGCTGGGTTATTTGGGAAGCTGAACAAGGTGATCTTTCCCTTACACCAGAAACACACTTCTTTAGTGACATTGTTGATCTCGTGTCTAAAAACACAACGCCAGCGCCGCCGACAGCTCCCGTAACCCGAACGAAGCTCGTTGATGTGTGTATGTGTGTGTGTGTGTGTGTGTGTGAGTGTGTGTGCATGTTTTTTTGACATATCAGGACACAAATGTGTATAATGACATGGGTATGACACAGGTATTACAAGGAGAGGGTGATTTATGAGGACATTACCCATGTGCCCATCTTTCAAAAGGCTTATAAATCATACAGAATGAGTTTTTTTTTAAAAGTAAAAAGTGTGTGTGTGTGTGTGTGTGTGTGATGGGTAGGTTTAGGGGTAGGGGTAGTGTGTGTGTGTGTGTGTGTGTGTGTGTGATGGGTAGCTTTAGGGGTAGGGGTAGTGTGTGTGTGTGTGTGTGTGTGATGGGTAGGTTTAGGGGTAGGGGTAGTGTGTGTGTGTGTGTGTGTGATGGGTAGGTTTAGGGGTAGGGGTAGTGTGTGTGTGTGTGTGTGTGTGTGTGTGTGATGGGTAGGTTTAGGGGTAGGGGTAGTGTGTGTGTGTGTGATGGCTAGGTTTAGGGGTAGGGGTAGTGTGTGTGTGTGAGTGTGATGGGTAGGTTTAGGGGTAGGGGTAGTGTGTGTGTGTGTGTGATGGGTAGGTTTAGGGGTAGTGTGTGTTTGTGTATATATGTGTGTGAGAGAGTGTGTGTGATGGGTAGGTTTAGGGGTAGTGTGTGTGTGTGTGTGATGGGTAGGTTTAGGGGTAGTGTGTGTGTGTGTGATGGGTAGGTTTAGGGGTAGGGGTAGTGTGTGTGTGTGTGATGGGTAGGTTTAGGGGTAGGGGTAGTGTGTGTGTGTGTGTGTGTGATGGGTAGGTTTAGGGGTAGGGGTAGTGTGTGTGTGTGTGTGTGTGATGGGTAGGTTTAGGGGTAGTGTGTGTGTGTGTGTGTGTGTGTGATGGGTAGGTTTAGGGGTAGGGGTAGTGTAGGGGGATAGAAAATACGGTTTGCATGGTATAAAAACCATTACGCCTATGGAATGTCCCCACAATTCACAAAAACAAACATGTGTGTGTGTGTTAATGTGTGTGTGTGAGAGAGTGTGTGTGTTAATGTGTGTGTGAGATTGTGTGTTAATGTGTGTGTGAGAGTAAAAGATTGTGTGTGAGTGTGTTTGTGTGTCTGTGAGAGTGTGTGTTAGAGTGTGTCTGTTAATGTGTATGTGTGTGTGTGTGTGTATATGTCTCTTTAGCTCCGCCCACTGCACGCCTGCAGACTGTGTGTGTTATGAGACTTTAATAATATGCCATGGGCATTTTTAAAACAGTTATGCCAAGCTCATGTAGAAATTGCAGTAATTTTTTTAAATAAAAATTGTAGTAAAAAATATCCTTATCCAGTAGATCAGAAATGAAAAGTGATGTTGCCTCTGAATAATGCTGTTAACTGACTGTCTCGGTTCCTCCTGAGGGATTTTTCCTGCTGTTTTCTGATCACTTAGTAAAGTAAAGCAAACTCTGCTCAACACACACACGATCTGAGGAATCACTCACACACACAGTAGCACCAGTGATGGAGGTCGCCCTCTTGTGTCCAGTTCCATCACCGTCTGTGGTTTAATAAACACACGTTCAGATGCAGATCACTTCATGTTTTTAATCGGTACATAAATACATTTTCCATCATATAATGTGTGATATCTTTAAAATCATCTTATAAAATATCAAAAATATGCTTTTTCTATTTTCTTTACAAAAACACATGTAGGTCTTTACAAACTGAAACCTCTGTGTTCTGGTTTTCCACTGGCAGCGTTTGACTGGATCGTGATCCGCGTGTTTCCGGCGGCTGGACGCCACACGCTCCGTTATCTGTAGTTTTTGGTTTTCTCCCTGCGCTCTCAGATCATCTGCAGATGCTGCTGTTCCCCTGCGGACCGCCTGTGAGGAATAACAATGTGATTTTCACTTGAATCTCAATTCCTCCGACGCTCTATCCCGCCGCCTCCAGCTCGTTTCTGTCAGAAACCGCGAGCGCTCGCTGAACGTCACGTCACGTCACGTCACGTGATGAGATGAAGATGATCAGCGTACGAGTGGCCTGAGGGGAAACAAGAGCAACAAATTCTTTACATCAAACCTGCGTCCAGCTGAAGAAGAAGAGCAGAGTGTCCAGC
>CM077211.1:38822612-38922612 GCA_039654625.1 Rhinogobio ventralis
CCTTCAGGTCTCCTAAGATGTTCTCCAGATCCTTCACGATGCCCCTGATCTGTCGTTTGACTCGAACTTTATTCACGCCTCCGTCCGCGTCCGCCGCCGCGCTCCCGGACATCCTCCGAACCGGACCCGGTCCCGGTCACGGGTGTGCTGCGTGTGCTGCGTGTCCTCTCATGACGATCACACATGTTAATGTTCGCATGTTTTCTTACAGATGGAGAAGAATCTCGAGCAGCGCGTCCCGGTGAACACGCGCATGCGCAGTCCGCTCACAAACACTGATGCTGATGCTGCTGGAAACCACAACCTCATGAATCATGAATGATAAAAAGATATTAGATATGATGATTCAGTTACAGCAGCTCACACTGATTAATGAACGCCTATCTGTGATGATTGAATAGCGTTTAGGAAACAGAAAATAATTTAATAACGATAATAAGCAAATGTATTTATCAACTCACAACATCTAACAAAGAATAAGAAATTTAATTAAATAATGAAGTAATAAAATAAGAACATTGTATTTGAACTATGTATTTCGTATGAATTATTTTATTACTTTAAATTATAGTGAATCTGTTCATACAGTCAGCACTTTTAGTCATGGATTTATAGATTTTATAATAGATGAGTAAAGTTTGATGACAAATGTTGACTTGACAAAACCAGGTCTGAAAGTTTTAAATAACTTTGAAAAGCTTGTTTTACTCGGTGAAAAAATGTTACTAGCATGTTTTAACACAATGTTATCATGTTTAACATGTTGCTAACATGACTAGCATGTTGCTAACATGTTTTAACACATTGTTATCATTTTTAACATGTTGCTAACATGATTTAACATGTTGTTGGTATGTTTTAACATGTTGATAGTATGTTTTAACACATTGCTAACATGTTTTAACATGTTGTTAGCATGATTAGCATGTTGCTAGCATGTTTTAACACGCTGCTAACATGTTTCCAGTTTCCTCCTAATCTCTAATCGTTTCTCCTCATAATCTCCTCCATGTTGCTTTAAAATACAGTATTCTGTGCAGAAACGGGTCTGATACATATTCTGGTCTGCGCCGACTCAATCACATGATCCGCTCTGTGCTATCGTGTCTCTGGGCCGGAGCTGCGGCAGTTTCTGTGACACTAACGTGAAACCAGACTTCATTCATTCATTGTGCGTCTGCAGTGTCTGATCGTTCCCTATCCCCTATATAGTGCACTGTCTGATCGTTCCCTATCCCCTATATAGTGCAATGTCTGATCGTTCCCTATCCCCTATATAGTGCACTGTCTGATTGTTCCCTATCCCCTATATAGTGCACTGTCTGATTGTTCCCTATCCCCTATATAGTGCACTGTCTGATCGTTCCCTATCCCCTATATAGTGCGCTGTCTGATAGTTCCCTATCCCCTATATAGTGCACTGTCTGATCGTTCCCTATCCCCTATATAGTGCAATGTCTGATCGTTCCCTATCCCCTATATAGTGCACTGTCTGATTGTTCCCTATCCCCTATATAGTGCACTGTCTGATTGTTCCCTATCCCCTATATAGAGCACTGTCTGATAATTCCCTATCCCTTATATATCGCCCAGTCTGATTGTTCCCTATCTCCTATATAGAGCACTGTCTGATCGTTCCCTATCCCCTATATAGAGCACTCTGATAGTTCCCTATCCCCTATATAGTGCACTGTCTGATTGTTCCCTATCCCCTATATAATGCACTGTCTGATCATTCCCTATCCCCTATATAGAGCACTGTCTGATCATTCCCTATCCCTTATATATCGCCCAGTCTGATTGTTCCCTATCTCCTATATAGAGCACTGTCTGATCGTTCCCTATCCCCTATATAGAGCACTCTGATCGTTCCCTATCCCCTATATAGTGCACTGTCCGATTGTTCCCTATCCCCTATATAGAGCACTGTCCGATTGTTCCCTATCCCCTATATATCGCCCAGTCTGATCGTTCCCTATCCCCTGTATAGCGCACTGTCTGATCTTTCCCTATCCCCTATATAGTGCACTGTCCGATTGTTCCCTATCCCCTATATAGAGCACTGTCCAATTGTTCCCTATCCCCTATATATCGCCCAGTCTGATCGTTCCCTATCCCCTATATAGAGCACTGTCTGATCATTCCCTATCTCCTATATACTGCACTGTCTGATCGTTCCCTATCCCCTATATAGTGCACTGTCTGATTGTTCCCTATCCCCTATATAGTGCACTGTCTAATTGTTCCCTATCCCCTATATAGTGCACTGTCTGATTGTTCCCTATCCCCTATATAGTGCACTGTCTGATTGTTCCCTATCCCCTATATAATGCACTGTCTGATCATTCCCTATCCCCTATATAGAGCACTGTCTGATCATTCCCTATCCCTTATATATCGCCCAGTCTGATTGTTCCCTATCTCCTATATAGAGCACTGTCTGATCGTTCCCTATCCCCTATATAGAGCACTCTGATCGTTCCCTATCCCCTATATAGTGCACTGTCCGATTGTTCCCTATCCCCTATATAGAGCACTGTCCGATTGTTCCCTATCCCCTATATATCGCCCAGTCTAATCGTTCCCTATCCCCTATATAGAGCACTGTCTGATCTTTCCCTATCCCCTATATAGTGCACTGTCCGATTGTTCCCTATCCCCTATATAGAGCACTGTCCAATTGTTCCCTATCCCCTATATATCGCCCAGTCCGATCGTTCCCTATCCCCTATATAGAGCACTGTCTGATCGTTCCCTATCTCCTATATACTGCACTGTCTGATCGTTCCCTATCCCCAATATAGTGCACTGTCCGATTGTTACCTATCCCCTATATAGAGCACTGTCCAATCGTTCCCTATCCCCTATATATCGCCCAGTCTGATTGTTCACTATCTCCTATATAGAGCACTGTCTGATCGTTCCCTATCCCCTATATAGTGCACTGTCTGATCGTTCCCTATCCCCTATATAGTGCACTGTCTGATTGTTCCCTATCCCCTATATAATGCACTGTCTGATCATTCCCTATCCCCTATATAGAGCACTGTCTGATCATTCCCTATCCCCTATATATCGCCCAGTCTGATTGTTCCCTATCTCCTATATAGAGCACTGTCTGATCGTTCCCTATCCCCTATATAGAGCACTCTGATCGTTCCCTATCCCCTATATAGCGCACTGTCTGATCGTTCCCTATCCCCTATATAGTGCACTGTCTGATTGTTCCCTATCCCCTATATAGTGCACTGTCTGATTGTTCCCTATCCCCTATATAGAGCACTCTGATCGTTCCCTATCCCCTATATAGTGCACTGTCTGATCGTTCCCTATCCCCTATATAGTGCACTGTCTGATCGTTCCCTATCCCCTATATAGTGCACTGTCTGATTGTTCCCTATCCCCTATATAGAGCACTCTGATCGTTCCCTATCCCCTATATAGCGCACTGTCTGATTGTTCCCTATCCCCTATATAGCGCACTGTCTGAACGTTCACTATCCCCTATATAGCGCACTGTCTGATCGTTCCCTATCCCCTATATAGTGCACTGTCTGATTGTTCCCTATCCCCTATATAGTGCACTGTCTGATCGTTCCCTATCCCCTATATAGTGCACTGTCTGATCGTTCCCTATCCCCTATATAGTGCACTGTCTGATCGTTCCCTATCCCCTATATAGTGCACTGTCTGATTGTTCCCTATCCCCTATATAGAGCACTCTGATCGTTCCCTATCCCCTATATAGCGCACTGTCTGATTGTTCCCTATCCCCTATATAGTGCACTGTCTGATTGTTCCCTATCCCCTATATAGAGCACTCTGATCGTTCCCTATCCCCTATATAGCGCACTGTCTGATTGTTCCCTATCCCCTATATAGCGCACTGTCTGATCATTCCCTATCCCCTATATAGCGCACTGTCTGATCGTTCCCTATCCCCTATATAGTGCACTGTCTGATCGTTCCCTATCCCCTATATAGTGCACTGTCTGATCGTTCCCTATCCCCTATATAGCGCACTGTCTGATCGTTCCCTATCCCCTATATAGTGCACTGTCTGATTGTTCCCTATCCCCTATATAGTGCACTGTCTGATCGTTCCCTATCCCCTATATAGTGCACTGTCTGATCGTTCCCTATCCCCTATATAGAGCACTCTGATTGTTCCCTATCCCCTATATAGAGCACTCTGATCGTTCCCTATCCCCTATATAGTGCACTGTCTGATTGTTCCCTATCCCCTATATAGAGCACTCTGATTGTTCCCTATCCCCTATATAGTGCACTGTCTGATCGTTCCCTATCCCCTATATAGAGCACTCTGATCGTTCCCTATCCCCTATATAGTGCACTGTCTGATTGTTCCCTATCCCCTATATAGAGCACTCTGATCGTTCCCTATCCCCTATATAGTGCACTGTCTGATTGTTCCCTATCCCCTATATAGAGCACTCTGATCGTTCCCTATCCCCTATATAGTGCACTGTCTGATTGTTCCCTATCCCCTATATAGAGCACTCTGATCGTTCCCTATCCCCTATATAGTGCACTGTCTGATTGTTCCCTATCCCCTATATAGAGCACTCTGATTGTTCCCTATCCCCTATATAGAGCACTCTGATCGTTCCCTATCCCCTATATAGTGCACTGTCTGATTGTTCCCTATCCCCTATATAGAGCACTCTGATTGTTCCCTATCCCCTATATAGTGCACTGTCTGATCGTTCCCTATCCCCTATATAGAGCACTCTGATCGTTCCCTATCCCCTATATAGTGCACTGTCTGATTGTTCCCTATCCCCTATATAGAGCACTCTGATTGTTCCCTATCCCCTATATAGAGCACTCTGATCGTTCCCTATCCCCTATATAGTGCACTGTCCGATTGTTCCCTATCCCCTATATAGAGCACTGTCCAATTGTTCCCTATCCCCTATATATCGCCCAGTCTGATCGTTCCCTATCCCCTATATAGAGCACTGTCTGATCATTCCCTATCCCCTATATAGAGCACTGTCTGATCGTTCCCTATCTCCTATATACTGCACTGTCTGATCGTTCCCTATCCCCTATATAATGCACTGTCTGATCATTCCCTATCCCCTATATAGAGCACTGTCTGATCATTCCCTATCCCCTATATATCGCCCAGTCTGATTGTTCCCTATCTCCTATATAGAGCACTGTCTGGTCGTTCCCTATCCCCTATATAGAGCACTCTGATCGTTCCCTATCCCCTATATAGCGCACTGTCTGATCGTTCCCTATCCCCTATATAGTGCACTGTCTGATTGTTCCCTATCCCCTATATAGTGCACTGTCTGATTGTTCCCTATCCCCTATATAGAGCACTCTGATCGTTCCCTATCCCCTATATAGCGCACTGTCTGATTGTTCCCTATCCCCTATATAGTGCACTGTCTGATCGTTCCCTATCCCCTATATAGCGCACTGTCCAATCGTTCCCTATCCCCTATATAGTGCACTGTCTGATCGTTCCCTATCCCCTATATAGTGCACTGTCTGATTGTTCCCTATCCCCTATATAGAGCACTCTGATCGTTCCCTATCCCCTATATAGTGCACTGTCTGATTGTTCCCTATATAGTGCACTGACAAAAAACTTAAATTCTGATTTCATAGGGACTTTAAAGTCAAGTAAAGTCAGCTTTATTTCTACAGCGCTTTCTACAGTGCAGATTGTTTCAAAGCAGCTTCACAGTGATAAACAGGAACATAATGAACAGAAGAATTGAAACAGTAGATCAAGCCAACACAATGATATATTCAAATATATGTAAATAATCCTCACAGCATTTCACACCACTGTTACTTTAACCATTGGCATACTATTACAGTTTTATATTAATATTTTGAATTCGTAAAAAAAAAAATTGTCGTCATTTTTGTGATGGCAGATTTTTACACGTTATATTCGATTATTAATCACAATAAATGCGTGTCACGTGCTGCTGTTTGGTGGAGTGAAGAGGCGCGCATCTGATTGGCTGCTGCCCGGTGACGTCAGCGCTCCGTCGCGGAAGTGGGGCAAGAGTCACGGCGGAGTGTTTCACAGCAGATCCGAAGACTTTCACACTGATCTCTCCGGAGAAACACCATCACAAATAAACACAAATATCCTCTAAACATGTCTGTGCCTTTGACTTTCGACGGTCGCGTGGTGCTGGTGACGGGAGCCGGCGGAGGTCAGTTTTAGCGTCAGAAACTCGTGCGTTTGTGCAAATACTTGCAAGTGTGCTAATGAGTTTACAGCAGTAAATGACGAGCATAATAAACCACAATACTTATATATTATTGTGAAAGCTACGACTGACACGTGAAATATAGATGTTTAATATTTATGAACTTGCGTTATTTTGGTTAGTATATTGAGCTCAAAGTGTTTTCTAATCGGGTAGTTTGGCAGTGAAGCAGCTCGATCAAAGTGCAAACAGCAGATAAGAGCCAGTGATATTCATAAAGCATGCTAATCATGTGTGTTTTACTGTGTTGTGCAGGTCTGGGGAGGGAATATGCGCTGGCGTTCGGTCAGAGAGGAGCCGCTGTCATCGGTGATCGGATCTCTAAATGATTCAGTTCAAATGAGTCGCTGCTGCTGATTCGGTTTCTAGAGCTGTGTTTGTGTTGTTCTTCACAGTCAATGATCTGGGAGGAGATATTAAAGGAGGAGGCAGGAGCTCAGCGGCCGCCGACAGAGTGGTGGAGGAGATCCGAGCTAACGGAGGGAAAGCCGTGGCCAACTACGGTAGGAGACGAACTGATTCACCTGTCAATCACACCTGTCCTGATGTAGATGCAGTCCTGATCCTGTGTCTTCACCTCACAGATTCAGTGGAAGACGGAGAGAAGCTCATCCAGACGGCGCTGGACGCATTCGGACGAATAGGTGACCTGTGATATCATGTGACTAGTGCATTAGTTTCACAGCGCTGGTTCCGGAAGGATCCATTCTCCCAAATAAGTCTTAGTTAAAGCGTTATAACCCATGAATCATGAACCTGCTACAAGGAGAATCACAACACTACAAACTTTGATTTGAAGCAAAAACGTATTTAAAATTCTAACAAAATCTTTACAGCTTTAACGAGAAAGAACTACAATCCCATGATGCATTGCAAATGACATCAAATAAAAAAATGATGAAAAAATATAAAACCATTCATTGCAAAATATGCATATATACACCACTCAGGCATAACATTATGACCGGTGAATAACACTGATGATCTCTTCATCATGGCTCCTGTTAGTGGGTGGGATATATTAGGCAGCAAGTGAACATTTTGTCCTCAAAGTTGATGTGTTAGAAGCAGGAAAAATGGGCAAGCGTAAGGATTTGAGCGAGTTTGACAAGGGCCAAATTGTGATGGCTAGACGACTGGGTCAGAGCATCTCCAAAACTGCAGCTCTTGTGGGGTGTTCCCGGTCTGCAGTGGTCAGGATCTATCAAAAGTGCTCCAAGGAAGGAACAGTGGAGAACCGGAGACAGGGTCATGGGCGGCCAAGGCTCATTGATGCACGTGGGGAGCGAAGGCTGGCCCGTGTGGTCCGATCAAACAGACGAGCTACTGGAGCTCAAATTGCTCCAGAAGTTAATGCTGGTTCTGATAGAAAGGTGTCAGAATACACAGTGCATCTCAGTTTGTTGCGTATGGGGCTGCATAGCCGCTGACCAGTCAGGGTGCCCATGCTGACCCCTGTCCACCGCCGAAAGCACCAACAGTGGCACGTGAGCATCAGAACTGGACCACGGAGCAATGGAAGAAGGTGGCCTGGTCTGAGGACTCACGTGTTCTTTTACATCACGTGGATGGCCGGGTCTGTGTGCGTGGCTTACCTGGGGAACACATGGCACCAGGATGCACTATGGGAAGAAGGCAAGCCAGCGGAGGCAGTGTGATGCTTTGGGCAATGTTCTGCTGGGAAACCTTGGGTCCTGCCATCCATGTGGATGTTACTTTGACACGTACCACCTACCTAAGCCCAATGGCCAATCAAAATTAGCCCAATGCTATTTTTCTCCATCGGGCAGCCACATTTTCCACTGAATTTGTACATCTGGGGGGTGTTAGAGTGCCGAAATCATACGTACGGGGGTAGAAATCAACCCGAGGAAATCTTTTTTACCTGTAGCAACAACCTAAAAGTAGCCCAATTTCTGCAACTTGGCAACACTGGTTGGTGCATAGATCGTCTCTTCTTCTGCTCTTTTTCCTGTTGTGCCGGTTAGCAAACATTACAGTACCGCAGGCGCCCCCTTCTGGACTGGAGTGTGGATTGGCTGTGACTGACTGTATGCACTGAACCACGACGAATACATGTACTGTTACACCCTAATATATACACCCACACATACTGAAGCAGTTTGAGCTCATTCTCAGTGGCAGTGGGCGGAGCTATAGAGCTCTTCTGGTGAGATTTGACTCTGTACAGAAAATCCCACCAAACAGAATCATGCGTACTGTAGATTTTCAACACAAATTCAGCTGTTAAACATGATCATTATTAAAACAATAATGTGAACAGACGGCTTCAACAGAAGCATATCCATCAATTAATAATCTTATATAAGTTATCTGTCAAAATCGGTTCCCCTGTGGAGAAAACGAATACTTAACTCCCGTTTTTCATTTTAGCACAAAGATAATATTAAACGCGCAGATTTCTGTGTGAATCATTCTTTAAGATGCATGCATTTATGTCCGTTTGGTTGAGTTTGTGCACTGAGAGCAGCGTGTTTGTGTTTTCCAGATATCGTGGTGAATAACGCTGGGTAAGTGGATGATTGTGATCACATGACTCTGAGAGTGGGCGGCGAGAGCTGTAATTCTCCTCTGCTGTTTTCTGAAGGATCCTGCGGGACCGATCTTTCGCTCGGACGAGTGACGTGGACTGGGGTACGTACTGACGCATCGAGTCAAGCTTTATACAGTACAGATCAGTTTCACACAGAATCAATGATGCAAACTTCATCAAATATGAAAATATAGTCAATATTCAGTTTGGAATCAAGGATGTAAAATACTTCAGTTATTTAAAGGGCACCTATTATGCAAAATTCAGTTTTACATGGTGTTTGAACATAAATGTGTGTCGGCAGTATGTGTACACAACCACCCTATAATGGTAAAAATCCACACACTCCTCTTTTTTAATCCCCATAAATCATAAGCAGTGTCACAGAACAAGCCGTTTGCAGATTCTAGCAGTGTGACGTCACGTGTAGGCTCCGCCCACAACTGCTGACAGACTCTGCCCTGTTAGCATAGGCCCCGCCCATGACTGCTGACAGGCTCTGCCCTATTAGCATAGGCCCCGCCCACGACTGCTGACAGACTCTGCCCTGTTAGCATAGACCCCGCCCATGACTGCTGACAGGCTCTGCCCTATTAGCATAGGCCCCGCCCATGACTGCTGACAGACTCTGCCCTATTAGCATAGGCCCCGCCCACGACTGCTGACAGGCTCTGCCGTTAGCATAGACCCCGCCCACGACTGCTGACAAGCTCCGCCCTATTAGCATAGACCCCGCCCCTCAGTGATCTGTACACAGTTCGCCATGTTTATCTCCTCTCCAGAGCATTCAAGTAAGAAATGTGTTCTTATTAAAGCTACTAAAGTTATTCAGTCAAGAGCAGCGAGTTCTTTTGTTGTTTGATTCATATTAACAGCAGATATAGCAGTCGGTACTGTATATTACGCTGCTGTCACTTAAATACACAGATTTAATATACACATGCGATTTCTTTACGTTCACAGCCATAACCGACTGTTTATGTGAACTGTGTTTTTTACATAACCTTGTATGTATTTGAGTTTAAGCGCAATAAGACGTGAAAGAGAACTTAGTTAAATACTCACGGGACGCTCCGTCTGACACACAGCTTTCTGTTTTCTGTGCGTGTGTGCGCTCAGAAAACCATATATCAGAAGTTTAGACTGATACGGCTTATAGATAATAAACTCTCATGATGATGAAGAACCGCAATGTCACATGAGCATGAGCGCGATAGAGATGATCGTCAAAACCAAACAGATGTTTTAGTTTTCATCAGAGTATCTGAGGCATGAGCTGTACAGGCTCCGCCCTCTTCTGGATTGGGGGCGGGGCAGAAGCTCATTTGCATTTAAAGATACATGAACGAAAACAGTCTGTCCTTCCACTCAAAAATAGGCATTCACAACATGATTTAATAAATGATCTGTGGGGTATTTTGAGCTGACACACACATTCTGGAGACACTGAGATATTATATCTTGTGCATAGGGGCATAATAGGTCCACTTTAACCAAGTTGAATCAGCTGAATGTGTCTGTATTTAGTTGTTGGAACTGGTTTTTATTCACTGCCATGTGATGTGCTAAACATGGCTAATTTTGACGGGTGTGTGTTTCAGACCTGATTCACCGCGTGCATCTGAGAGGCTCGTTTCTCGTCACGAGAGCCGCCTGGAACCACATGAAGAACCAGAAGTTTGGCAGGTACGCAGAGCGAATGTTTCACCTGAACATGTGACGGTTCTATCCTGACGGGGTTTTCCTCACATCTGTTTACAGGATCATCATGACGGCGTCCGCGGCGGGCATCTACGGGAACTTTGGACAGGCGAACTACAGCGCGGCCAAGCTGGGTCTGCTGGGTCTGTCCAACACGCTGGCCATCGAAGGGCAGAAATACAACATCCACTGCAACACGGTGGCACCGACCGCAGGATCCCGCCTCACCGAGACCGTCATGCCACCAGGTGCTGAGAGAAACACTGCACAAACACATGATGTTCAGCGTGACACTGACCGCTCGTGCTCTTTCAGATCTGGTGGAGTCGCTGAAGGCCGAGTACGTGGCGCCGCTGGTGCTCTGGCTGTGTCACGAGGCGTGTCAGGAGAACGGCGGCCTGTTCGAGGTGCGACGGCCATTCCTGTAGAGCAATGCATGAATACATCAACTCTATACTGTACCTTCAGTGCATTATTACTGTAAAAGCGTCTGATAAATGCACAAATGTAAAAGTTTACCCATCATCTCAAGCTTATATGGTATTTGTATATGAAACACTTCAGCTGCTGTTTGTGTTTTTAGGTCGGCGCCGGATGGATCGGCAAATGTAAGTTCAGTTCCGCTGAGACTCCTGATCTCTGTGGGAGAAGATCAGCATCACAAATAGATCCCTGACTCACTCATACCGCCTTTATGGATATATATCAGTTATATAATGTGTTTATATACATATATACACCAATCAGGCATAACATTATGACCGGTGAATAACACTGATGATCTCTCCATCCCGGCTCCTGTTAGTGGGTGGGATATATTAGGCAGCAAGTGAACATTTTGTCCTCAAAGTTGATGTGTTAGAAGCAGGAAAAATGGGCAAGTGTAAGGATTTGAGCGAGTTTGACAAGGGCCAAATTGTGATGGCTAGACGACTGGGTCAGAGCATCTCCAAAACTGCAGCTCTTGTGGGGTGTTCCCGGTCGGCAGTGGTCAGGATCTATCAAAAGTGCTCCAAGGAAGGAACAGTGGAGAACCGGAGACAGGGTCATGGGCGGCCAAGGCTCATTGATGCATGTGGGGATGCACCTGTGTGTGCGTGGCTTACCTGGGGAACACATGGCACCAGAATTCACTTTGGGAAGAAGGCAAGTGTGATGCTTTGGGCAATGTTCTGCTTGGGTCCTGCCACCAGGGTCAGGGCTGTTTTGGTGGCAAAAGGGGGCCCAACACAATATTAGGAAGGTGGTCATGATGTTACGCCTGATTGGTGTATATTTATAATTAGTGGTTTAAGCATCAGTTTTACTAGTCCTCATACCGATTTAAACCCGTTTAGACCTGATATTAACATCTGGATTAGCGGTCAGAGAGAATATTTTCTACTTTTTACCAAACTTTAATGTTACTTTTTGTGATTTTGACAGATAAAACATGAGCTCTCTGCTCTGTAGCGCTTCATCCCAAACATTCCCACAGTAAAGAGAGACGAAGATTAAACGAGAATTATTCATGAGATATTGATCAGTAGATCAAGTCGACTCACTTTTATTTGCATAGCTTTTCACAATACACAAACACGTTTATAATATCTTAATGCCTAATTGCCTACATTTAGATAATAGGGTAGTGTATAAATGACAGCGATATAATCAAAATCAGCTGACCAGAAATCAATCAAGTGTCAGAAGAAAAGCTGGGTCATTCCATATCAACTCAACCAGAGATCCTCGGTTAAAATGTTTCTCTGTAGAAAGACGAGCATAAATAGTGATGAAAGCCAGAATATGAAACGTCACAGATGTATATTGACGGAGTAATCACTGTTGTGTAGAGGAGGGTCAGAATGACAGTTCACCTGAGATCTGGAGCCAAATTACAGGGGTGTGAACATGACTTTAGAAAGATGGCAGCATCATTATTTTATTTCCACACAGAGATTGGTAGATCTATTAGTGAAATCTGTTGGCTTTATCAATCTGTGTCTCATTATATGCCAACGGTGACCGTTCAAACATGGGAAAGAAGCACTTCTTGTGTGTTTTGCCTTGAGTTCGCATGCCTGTAACTCAAGAAGTGTTAAAGATATCTGAATATCCCTTTAGATTCTGATTCTCAACAAACATTTCTTTTGGTGTTTTCATTTTAAAGGCCCTCGATGGTTCAATCCCAGAGATATGGAGATCTCAATGCGGCTCCATGAGTAAAATTTTACCCATGTTTCATATTCTGGCTTTCATCACTATTTATGCTCGTCATATAATGCAACACAGATTGATAAAGTCAACAGATTTCACTAATAGATCTACCAATCTCTGTGTGGAAATAAAATAATGATGCTGCCATCTTTCTAAAGTCATGTTCACACCCCTGTAATCTGGCTCCAGATCTCAGGTGAACTGTCATTTTCTGTGGATCTTTCCACAGAAGATCTGATGATGTCGCTGTACAAAAACACACATCGAGTGTTACAATTTCACTGACAGATGAAAGAACAACAGGACAGATCATGTAGCGACACAGTATCAGATCTCTATCAACCTCACATTTATTTATACACTGAAAAAAAGAGCACATATGTAGTTGTGTGTGTGTGTGTGTGTGTGTGCGCAGTGCGCTGGGAGAGGAGTCAGGGCCGAACCGTGCGGCAGAAGAACAAGAGCATGACGCCGGAGGCCGTGAGAGACGCTTGGAACGAGATCTGTGACTTTACTGACGCCACCAAACCCGCCAGCATTCAGGGTAACACACAAACACACTCGCACAGCTCGTTAGCCAATCAGACGCTTCCATCGCGTGCACGTGTCTGTCATATGGAGGTAATGAACATGCTCACTGTGTTACTGTAGAGTCAGTGCAGACGCTGGTGGAGGTTCTGTCTAAAGTGGACACTGGACGGGGAATTGGAGCCAATCCGACCGGAGCCACAGAGACAAACCCTGTGAGAAACTCCACACACAAACATCTAAACATTCTTAAATCAAGATGCATTTTATTACGATATTAACATAAAAAATGTATGAAAATGAAGTGAGTTTGTGCTTTAAACAAGAGCAAATATCAGCCAATGGAGTCAGAAAAATAACCTTGTTTTCACTTTGAGTTCAGTTTATTTTTCTGACTCCACTGGCTGATATTTGCTCGTTAAGCACAAACTCACTTCATTTTGATTCATTTTTCAGACTTAAAGGTTACCTATTGTGCCCCTTTTTACAGGCTGTAATATAAGTCTCAGCGTCTCCAGAATGTGTGTGTGAAGTTTCAGCTCAAAATACCCCACAGATCATTTATTAAATCATGTTGTGAATGCCCATTTGAGTGGAAGGAGAAACATGCTGTTTTCATGCCTTTATCTTTAAATGCAAATGAGCTGCTGCTCCCCGCCCCCTATCCAGAAGAGGGCGGAGCCTGTACAGCTCATGCCTCAGATACTCTGCTGAAAACAATAGGGCAGAGTCTGTCAGCAGTCATGGGCGGGGTCTATGCTAATAGGGCGGGGTCTGTCAGCAGTCATGGGCGGAGCCTAAGCATGTGCTCAGTCACTGCTAGAATCTGCAAACGGCTTGTTCTGAGACACTGCTTATGATTTATGGGGATTAAAAAGAGAGGAGTGTGTGGATTTTTACTATTATTCAGTTTTCACGTGACATCACGCTATTATAGGAATGTCCACCTGGAGGGCAAAACAAGTTTTAATGTAGTAAGACAGGCAAGCAAATGAACACAGAATATTAATGCATCACGAGGTTCCTCGTTAAGTGTTTTCCCATCGAAAGCCATTATAAAGAAAACGCTTTGCGTTCACATTGTTGGCTCATCTGCTCGCCTGTATAGAGTACGCATCATCAAAAAGGTGTAAACTGAATTTAATCTTTTAATATCACTGTTATAGCACATTAAGGCACTTTAAGCGGTAAGGATGCTGCTCGATCTTTCATTCTAACGTCTTTCTTCGTAGTTAATCTGTGTTTAAAATTAAGTGGTGCAACACAACTCGATTTATCAGCAGCTCTCAATCAGGTCCAGTGATATGTGTTGTTTTTCAGTCTGCGGCCGTCGGTCAGACACTGCCGGAGATGAGCTTCTCTTACACACACATGAACTGCATCCTGTATGCTCTGGGCGTGGGAATGTCCACCAGAGACGCGGATCACCTGCGGTTCCTCTATGAAGGCCATCAGGAGTTCTGCTGTCTGCCCACGTTCGGCGTGATCGCGGCCCAGAGCGCCATGACGGGCCTCGGCAGCATCCCGGGACTGGACATCGACTTCACCAGGGTGAGCGCCCCGCGAGTCAGCGCTGTCGTCGGTCGGTCTGTGTGTGTGCTTCCTGTGTGTGATCAGTGTGATGTGTGTGTTTCAGCTGCTGCACGGAGAGCAGTATCTGGAGCTGTTCAAACCGCTGCCCACATCAGGTGACCACAGCGCACGCGCTCAGTGTCCTCACGCCCTCCGGTCATGTGTGTGTGCTGAAGATTCTCTCTCTCTCTCCTCAGGGACGCTGACCTCACGGGCCACGGTCGCCGATGTCCTGGATAAAGGGTCCGGGATGGTCATCCTGCTCGATGGTGAGAAATGACTCCAGTGTAAATCAGCTGTTCTCTATGTGAATATATAGTAAAGTGTAATTTATTCCTGTGATCAAAGCTGAATTTATCATCATTACTCCAGTCTTCAGTGTCACATGATCCTTCACACATCATTCTGATGTGTTCTTACTGTTATCAACGCTGAATCATTATAACCTTTTACGTCATTATTTTGAATTTTTATACTATAATTTTGTTTATCATAATTTTGAGTAATCATTTGAACTTGTCATAATGTTGACATCAATATTCATATTTTTCTGGAAACTGAGAAGCTTCAAAAGAACAGCTTTTATCTGAAGTGGAATCTTTTGTAACATTATAAATGTCACTTTTGATCCGTTTGTGTCCTTGATGAATGAAAGTTTAAAAATCACACTGACCTCAAATGTTTGAGCTGTGTGTGTGTGTGTGTGTGTGTGTGTGTGTTTCAGTTCATACGTACAGCGGCGGAGAGCTGGTGTGTTATAATCAGTTCTCGGTGTTCGTCGTGGGCGCTGGAGGGTTCGGGGGGAAGCGGACGTCCCAGAAGGCCGTGGTGAATGACACGTCACGCTCACAAACGCCCGCTGGTTCATGTCACAAACGCTCATTAATTTCCCAGTGTGCTCGTGTTGTTTCAGGTCACGGCTGCTCTTCCTGACCGACCCGCAGACGCTGTGATCGTAGAGGAGACGTCTCGAGATCAGGTGAGGAGACGCATCGCTAACACCAGAGCTCGGATTCAGGAGAAATACTGAAAACGACACATTAAACGTGACTTTATAATGTTACAAAAGATTCATTTCAGATACTTTATATTCATCAAACTATCAGTTTCCAGAAAAATATGAAAATAAAAAGCCCAAATTATTACTTAAAATGTCTTATTGACTTACAAAGCCAAAATTTTTACTTAGTCATAATTATGACAAATTTTTTTAAATGAACACTAAACCGAAATTGATTAAAAATTAGTAAGAAAAATAATACTTTCATTCATCAAGGACATCAAAGTGACAGTAAAGACATCTTAATGTTACAAAAGATTCTCTCTCAGATAAAAGCTGTTCTTTTGAACTTTACATTCATCAAAGAATCCTGAGAAATAAAATGGTTTTTAACGTTGCCGTGTGTTGCTCTGTGTTCAGGCGGCTCTGTACCGGTTGAGCGGCGACTGGAACCCGCTGCACATCGACCCCAGTTTCGCCGCTCTGGGAGGTACAAGACGCTCTTTATGAATGTTAAAATATGCAGTCTCAGAGTGAGTCTGACCAATGACAGAAGCTCAGTTAGAGACGCTGTTTCTGACCCGCAGGGTTCAAATCTCCCATCCTTCACGGCCTGTGTTCCTTCGGCGTCGCCGCGCGGCACGTTCTCCAGCAGTACGCAGGAAATGATGTGTCCAGATTCAAGTCCATCAAGGTAAAGCAGTGACCACAGCGAGACTTTTTCACAAGCATCATTTGAAAGCTTAAACACTCATGAATTACAACCAGATTGAGGTGCATGAGAGTGAGCGGTTAATGGGCGTCTGGTTTCAGGTGCGTTTCGTGAAGCCCGTGTATCCGGGACAGTCTCTGCAGACGGAGATGTGGCAGGAAGCGAGCAGGATCCACATCCAGTGTAAGGTGAGGAGACGCTCAGCCGCGTCGGGTCGGTTGTTGTCGTCGCTGCTCTGATGTGTTCTGGCTTTCTAGGTCAAGGAAACGGGAGGCGTGGTGTTGTCAGGAGCGTATATAGATCTGCACGCAGATGTGTCCGTCAGCGCCGGGCCGCCGCAGGCACGTCAGCATTCACACACTATAAACACACCATACACACTTAGAGACGCAGGACTGAAGGTATGTTCATTCACGCAGACGGACGGCCTGCAGAGCGACCTGGTGTTCGCTGAGATCGGACGCAGGGTCAGAGGTCAGGGACAGGAGCTGGTGCAGAAGGTCAACGCCGTCCTGGCCTGGGACATCATGAAGGACGGCAGACTCGCCCGGCACTGGAGTGAGGACAACACACGGATTAAAGTCTTCCCAATGTGAACAGAAACATCCAAATGATTAGAATAAAGAATAAACTTACCAAATCAAAAAACAAAAAATACAACTGTATTAAAGTAGTAATAAAAAACAAGATTAAAAAGTGTATTAAATATATTACACCAAATAAATAAAAATGATAGTTTAATAAAAATATTAAAATAAACACATTCAATAAAAAAAAGATAAAATAAATGAATAAAAGTTTAAATAAACTGTATTAAAGAAATAAAAAAACAAGATTTAAAATAAATAACATTGCATTAAATAAAAAAATAACATTAAAATAATAAAAAATATTAAAATAAAAGAAATGATAAAAAACAAGATTAAATAATAAAAATATTAAACTAAAAAATTAAATTATTGAAAGTAAAAAAAGATTAAAACTAAATAAAAAAACATGTTATAATAAAAAAATGTATTAAATAATGAAATAAAAATAATCAATTTTATTTAGTTTATTAACAAGTAACAATGTAAAAAAATAAATATTAAAATAAAAAGATTAAAATAAAGAAATGCATTTTAATAATGTACAGTACTATAGTGAGTAGGGAAAAAAAATATTTTTTATACATTTTTCACAGTATGAGAATCTTCATGTATGAGAATATGTACAGTAGCTTCCTGTGAACTGTTAGGCTGTGGATGTGTTTCCTCTCTCAGCCCTGGATCTGAAGACGGGACGCGGCGCTCTGACCCGAGGAGCCAGCGGCGGCCGGGCTGACGTGACCTTCACCGTCACGGATCAGGACTTCATGGACGTGGTGACGGGGAAACTGAACCCGCAGAAGGTACCCGCGCTCCTCTAGCGCTCCTCAGCGGCCCGGCCCGGCCCGTCACTCACGCTCGCGTCTGCTTCTCCACAGGCCTTCTTCTCCGGCAAGCTGAAGGTCAAAGGGAACATCATGCTGAGCCAGAAGCTGGAGGCCGTGCTGAAGGACTACGCCAAACTCTGAAGATCCACACGCTTCATTCGTCCACATTCAGACCTTACATCCACTCACTAATGACACGAAATCATTAATAAAAACCCCAAAAACATCCACCGAATGTTGCAGAGTCATTTATTTTCTCCTTACAGGGATGTATATTACAGATCTCTTTATACTCATTATAAAATTAGATTCATTTGCGTATATATTCACATTTGAGAGGTTAAAGGGCAGAAAGCGTAATCACCACAGCCGGGGGGAAGAGAGAAGAACACATGACCTTCATCAGATAAAAGAAAACGAGTCGACTGACGGCAGGTAAAAGAAAAGCCTAAAAAAGAAACCCTGAACAACGTTCCTAAAAACAAACGTCTGCAGAAGCTTCGATGATGAGGATCATAAATATGCTTTATATTTAACAGAGTCATTTCATCAAGTCTCATATTTACATCTGAAAATAAAAGCAGCTGTGAAATGGACAGATGAGCGGACGCGAGCCCAAGCGGGTTTATGGGTAATGGAATGATGCTTCAGCTCGACGGCGGATCTCTACAGAAGTGCTTAACGTGCAGAAGAGCGACTGAAGCACAGGTGCACTCCATCAACGCTCAATCCGTACCTGCGCTCATGTCCGCCCACTCAATACTGCTCATCTGAATAATATACAACACCCTCCCACAGAACGATGATGATGATTACAACAGCAGGAAGTACCACACGTCAACGCGCGAGAGATCATGGGTGTTCGGTAGAAATATAAGGACACTTATCACTATATTTAAATCTAGAGCACGATCACAACACCGCTTAGCAACAGTTTGGCTAGTTAAGGCTTTACTGAGATATATGTCAGGTTAACTGTGTATGCTGAAGGTACAGTGTGCTTGAACATGTGGCTGCTTCCCTGTATTATTGGCTGAGGATGCCGTGTGTGTCCTGCCAGCGTCTCTCTCTCTCTCTCTCTCTCTCTCTCGTATTGCTTGCCTTACTGTGTGCAAAGAAAGTCAAGATTGTGCTACATGATAAACTTCACATCGTTCCTCACGGCGCTGCCGTAAACGCTCAGGGCATCCGGCAGAACGCGCATCTTCATGGTGCCGTCCGCTCCGCAGGAGAAGACGTGATTGGCCGGCGCCGTCTCGATCTGCATGACGCCCGTGCCGAGGTTGCGGAAGAGCGACTGTCGGGCGTGTTCATTGGTGAAGCTGTGCAGGAGGGTCTGTGTCGACATGCTCCACACCTGACGGATCGACACAAGTCCACATCAGTGTCCATCAACACACACATTTATTCCGTCATCAACTCATTCATTATACAGGGAACAACTTTAAGTACTAAAATTACTCAAATTGAAATAAAAATAAACCTATAGAGAAATATTTAATAAATAAATCTGCAAGCAGCAGTTATCAGAAGCACACAAGGAAGCAGCGGCAGACCAACTGCAAACATGAGTAAAGACGTTTGGAGACCATCTTACGCAAAACGGTTGAACACCCACAGAAACACATTGAGTTGTATAGGGCTAATTTCATGTTTTGTTCAATTATAGCGCCACCAAGTGGCTCAGTCCCACCGCTTTGTGTGTGTCCTAAGAGTGCCCTCATACATTAGTGTGCCAAATTTGGTGAACGCATCTCATTTCGTTTAGGAGTTATAGACATTTGTATTTATGAGCATATAAAAAATAACCCACACCCGACTTTGAATTTATTTGCCACTTGCTATGAAAATTTTGCCAATAACGTTTAGTCGACCCACTATGATTCTGATGTTCCTACGGTGGTTTCGTCTCGATCAGAATAAAAAAAGATATTCACAAAAATTGTTTAAATGCTAAATCACAACGTTGAACAAACCATAAGGCGAAACCTAGCATGTTTGGTATCGTTGGACTCGGCAAGGATTCAGGAATCGAAGGATGTGACTCCCGTGAAAATAAGCCAACCAAATCCAAAGTTATGGATCCATAAGCAAAACGGTCTGCCGGCATGGTCTGAAGATGATCAGCCTCGAATTTGGTGAAAATCGGACCAACGGTGTCAGAGGAGTTAGAAAAAGTAGGTTTTTAAAGAAAATCAAAATGGCGGACAGGAAGTTCAGCCAACTATGGCAAAATTGGTATCCATGTTCTCGGCATGACCCAAGGAATCTATTAAGACCAGAGTTTCGTTACAATAGGCTAATTTAATCAAAAGTTATTAGCATTTTTGGAAATTTCATTATAACTTTTGACCACAAGGTGAAACTTTTTGAGTACCTTCAGGGCAGAGTTTCGAAACGATACGTCAATGTGTTAAAATAGCATTTTATAAAAAAAATTCTAAATAGCTGATATGGGGAAATTGGGTATCGTATGACTCAGCATGCTGCACCGAATCTAAAGAGAAATGTTTGGCCAAAACATTCCAAAGTTATACACAAAAATGTAAATTTTTCATATCTTCTGACCACTAGGTGGCGCTGCGCTGAAACTGTGCAGGTGGCCTCAAGTCATGGCTGTCATAACACACAACAAGTTTGGTCAAAATACGCTAAAGTGTTGCGGAGATACAGCCTCATGTCCATTTTGGCGGGCATTTCGCCGAATTCGTTATTCGAAAATGGTTTGACGAATCAACTTGAATTCCTTAACTTTACGTCAGCATGGTCTGAAGATGATCTGGATCAATTTTTGTGAAAATCCGAGTAACAAAATTTTCATGACGGAAAACGGGAATCGAATTTCGTTTTAGCCCTTACGGTTCAAAGGTTATTAGCATAAACGTGAGTGCAACTGTGGTGGCGCTAGATGGACTGAGTTAGAGACTCCAAAATTGGTGCAGTTAATGTTGGGCCAGTCCTCTATCTGTGTTCCAAATTTCATAACTTTCCCACAAGCGGTTCTATTGGCTGAGCAATAGGTGTCTTTGGCCCCTGAAAAAAACACGACTAATGACTAAAACTTGAACCAAAATGAAAATAAAAAATGAAAAGTAAAAGCCAACTGAAAACATGAATGAATAGTAGATCCAGTGTGACCTTGATGTTTCCTTCGGCGGAGCCGCTGATGAAGCTTCCCTCTGTGGTGTCCACGGCCAGTGCTTTGACCGGCGAGTCGTGCGCCTGGAAACTCTGGCGCTGGACCTTCAGGCTCAGATCCAGGACGCTGATCCAGCCCTTCCGGCCGCCGCTGATCAGCAGCTGCTGTTTGGACGCCAGAGCCAGGACCGTGGCGCCGGACTCGTGGCAGCTGAAGGCTGGATCACACACAAGACTCAGATTGAGTGGCGTATACGGATGAAGCATGTCTGAGCGTGTGTGTGGCGATGACTTACCGTGAACCAGACTGTACGCCGGCGTGACCAGCGTATCCCACAGACACACGTTCCTGTGACAGGAAGAAGAATCAAGACCATTCTGTGGTATTTTAATAATTTAACAACACATTCACATGTTCATGGTTCTCTGATGTCACATGACATGCAGCTAAATCTGCTTTATGATTTAACTAGATAAAGTTTGTCAATACACACTCTGTTGGCTTGAGGAAGTCTGTCAAGAGTTTCAAGGCTTTAAGTTTGAAAGTAGTAGTTTTAAAACCTAGAATGTTAAAGGGCTCATGACACAGTTTCTGCCAGTCTCGTGTTAATCTTGAGTATCTATAGAGTAGTGTTGATCCTTCATATCTCCCAAGAGTCTTTAGTTTATCATATTCATAAAAGACAGATACACTGTACCGATTCTTTCAGAAAACAGCCGAGCTCGTGGAGGCGTGCAGTGGGCGGAGCTAAAGAGTCACGAGCACACACACACACACACGCACGCACACACACACTACATTGGTGTTGTTCACATTACAGTTTTTTACAATCATTATGACAATTTTTGACAATTTTCCTAAACTCTTAACGCAGTTAGCACAACATCTGTCTGTGTAGGCTATACAATTAACACATTTATTGTTGCTTTGACACAAAATGCATATAGTTAACACAAATTTAAAATGCTTAAACTTCTTTTACACACAAGCTCAACCAAAGACCAAAACAACGGATTTTTACTGCCAAATGTACCAGTGCTTTAACACTGTATGTCAGAACAGATAACACCATGATCTAAACCTAACCTTATAACCCCTGTATTTTATTCCATTGTTACTGAGAAACAGCTGATTGAAGTTATGCAAATATATAAATCACAACTGATTCCTATCTAGGAATTGTTCAGGTGTTGATGTTCTTTCAGTCACATGACCATATGGTATACAGTAAAAGAGGGCCTCTTTGGGCTGATATTGTGTGAAACAGGAACAATATAGAGCAACACAAAGAAAGCAAGAAAAATGCCTGCACGAGGGAGAGGAAGATGAGCACCAGGACAAGGTAGAGGAAGATGAGCACCAGGACAAGGTAGAGGAAGATGAGCACCAGGACAAGGTAGAGGAAGATGAGCACCAGGACAAGGTAGAGGAAGATGAGCACCAGGACAAGGGAGAGGAAGATGAGCACCAGGACAAGGGAGAGGAAGATGAGCACCAGGACAAGGGAGAGGAAGATGAGCACCAGGACAAGGGAGAGGAAGATGAGCACCAGGACAAGGGAGAGGAAGATGAGCACCAGGACAAGGGAGAGGAAGATGAGCACCAGGACAAGGGAGAGGAAGATGAGCACCAGGACAAGGGAGAGGAAGATGAGCACCAGGGCAAGGGAGAGGAAGATGAGCACCAGGACAAGGGAGAGGAAGATGAGCACCAGGGCAAGGGAGAGGAAGATGAGCACCAGGGCAAGGGAGAGGAAGATGAGCACCAGGGCAAGGGAGAGGAAGATGAGCACCAGGACAAGGGAGAGGAAGATGAGCACCAGGACAAGGGAGAGGAAGATGAGCACCAGGACAAGGGAGAGGAAGATGAGCACCAGGACAAGGGAGAGGAAGATGAGCACCAGGACAAGGGAGAGGAAGATGAGCACCAGGACAAGGGAGAGGAAGATGAGCACCAGGACAAGGGAGAGGAAGATGAGTACCAGGACAAGGGAGAGGAAGATGAGCACTAGGACAAGGGAGAGGAAGATGAGCACTAGGACAAGGGAGAGGAAGATGAGCACCAGGACAAGGGAGAGGAAGATGAGCACCAGGACAAGGGAGAGGAAGATGAGCACCAGGACAAGGGAGAGGAAGAGGAGTACCAGGACAAGGGAGAGGAAGATGAGCACCAGGACAAGGGAGAGGAAGATGAGCACCAGGACAAGGGAGAGGAAGATGGGCACCAGGACAAGGGAGAGGAAGAGTTAGAATACATGGTGGAGCTCAAAGAAGGGCCTGAATTAGGGAAACTGATGAAATAAGAGCTACTATCATAAACCACAGGCTATCATACAGAGAGGCTGGTGCACGAGTACAGCCAAATCTATGATCAATAAAATATACTGTCTATTGTATAAGGGCAGACCTGACACATAAAATAATGTAGTTTCTGTGATTCCATCTGTTAGTGTTTTTATGACAGTGTGCTATGATTGACTAAATGAGAACGTGTGTGAGGGTTTTGGTAGACATAGTGTATTGTGTTAGTGTATTGTTGTATTTTGAAAATTAGTGTTGGAGTTTAGTTTACAACAGCATTAGACTTCATCTTTAAGACTGATAGACAGACTGCTTTCTCAAGCCAACATTGTCATTGCTGCTCTTTACACCTGTACCTGTTGTCTGTCGACAGCCCTGCGGTGGCGATAAGAGACGACGAGCCCACAAACACAAAGTCATTCGCCGTCTTATTGTGACACTGAAGCGTCTGGAGGGAAATAAGAAGGAGGATATGATGAGGAAAACACGGAGCATCCCGAACGAGAGCAGAAACCACATGCTCAAACACAAGCTTCCAGTGCACACACATATAAACACACATGATCATGCAACTAAAGAATTGCATATGAATCTACAGGATATTTATTGCACAGCTTATCAGACGTGTGTGATAAAGCCGACACGCACCAGGTAGGGTTTGGGAGTGTTTCCGGAGGTGCTGGTCTGCCAGAGGCTGAGCGCTCCGTCCGCATCAACGATCCCAAACTGTAAAACACACACAGAAGAGCTGGTTTACACGCACCGCGCTCACACTCGTGTCTGCCGCTGTGGCTTCGGCCGACGCACCTTATTGCCCTGGTAATTAAAGCGTATCCTGGTGACCCTGCAGTTCCCGGGACTCCTGAAGCAGGTGATCTGCTGCGAATGACCCCACTCAAACATCCGCACGCTGCCGTCCTGAGCGCCCGTCAGATCTACACACACACACGCGTGTTGAGCATGCTGGGTGATTTCATCCAAGTGCACTGACACATATATGGGAGTAAATGAACTACAAATGTCTTTGGAACAAAAAAGCATGTTCAACTCACACACGGAAGACTTGGATTTGGATTAGACAGATTAGATTTCCATTCACACAGGATAATGTGAGCATTGAAGCGGATGTGTCACTTACAGTACGGGAGTGTGGGGTGTGATGTCATCCGCCTCACGTTGTTAATGTTTCGCTTGATGAGCTGCGTAAACAAAGACAAGAGCATCAAATCAGCTGTGCGACTGAAAGCCAGCCGGTCAGCGGCGTGACTGGCACTCACCACGGCGGCTCCTCTGCCCGTCTGCAGGCCACCCAGCCAGGGCATGTTGATGGGCGTCCCCGGGCTGCTGTGGGTGTAGGGCGTGCTGTGGGTGTAGGGCGTGCTGCCGTGCAGCGAGCTGAAGTCGTCCCGCGCGTGCACCACCAGGAAATCATCCGTCCTGTCACAGAACACAAGCTGAACTCACACCTGTCTGTGCCCAACGACAACATGCTCACATGACTGCACGCGACTCTCACCCTTTGACCTCCGCCTCCGCCTCGTCATCGATCCACGTCAGCACCTGAGTGGCAAGGATGGAGGACACGTCCAGCTCTTGGATGTCGTGGGTGGAGGCGATCACTAAACAGTTGCGATTGGCCTGGAAGACAAAGAGAGGCTCATTACACTCCAGCACAGAGATCAAACCCAAACCCACCGTCCCGCCACGGCACCTTATTAATGGCGAACGCCGTGATGATGTCAGACTCCTTGTGGATGATGCGAGCCTTTCCTCCTGGGTATCCCAGATCCGCCTCGATCTGCGGGAGAAGCGAGAGCATCACTAACACTCGTCAGACGGGACAGTGGTGTGAATGAACGGGTGCAGGTCTCATCTATTCCGGCACATATTAACATGTGCATTGTAAAGACTCTTTAAAAAGCCTAGAGGAGAATACATGTTCAAATAATCCCATCATTCACTAGTGTTCATGCTTTAAATGCAAGAAAAGACCATCTGCGACCTGCTGAATATGTCCCGTTTCACTCGGATAAACAAGGAGAATAAATCTAGGTCAGGACTTGATGTTCTCCCGCTGAACTGATCAGATCTGAATGTGCGTTTGCATTGAATTGTGGGGGATCAGCACTTTCTGAGGAGGCTCTCTGCCCAGTGGCCGAGTTGCATAAACAGCTTAAACTAGTCTTACAATTTAGTCAAAAATTTACATAAAAAAATGAATTGGTCTAATTTGAATCTGAAAAGCAAAACTGACGAACCCTCGACTGCAACAAAAACAAACAAGCATGTTGAAAACGCCTCGTCTTAGACGCTGACATTCAACATTTTCAATTTCATTTGACAACTTTTTACACACAAGTTCATTATTAAAAATTCAACAATAAAGCGAAATAAAATGGACTGAAAATTGCCTGTCGAAATATTATAGGCGGTATTTTTAAACAGTCTGAAAGGCGAATATGGATGATTGAATTTTTAATAATGAAAATGAAATAACTGCTAGTTGGTCAAAGTGGTTTGTAAGTCTTAAAGGGATAGCTCACCCAAAAATGAAGATTCTCTCATGATTTACTCTCCCTCAAGTCATCCGAGGTGTGTATGACATTCTTCTTTCAGACAAACACAATCGGAGTTATATTAATAAATGTCCTGGCTCTTCCAAGCTTTATAATGGCAGCCCAAAATCTGAAGCCCAAGAAAGTGCATCCATCCATCATAAAAGTGCATCCATCCATTATTAAAGTAACGTTTGAAAGAAATCAACATTTCTTGTTTTTAGAAGTCTCTCCTGCTCATCGAGGCTGTGTTTATCTGATCATAAATACAGTAACAGTGAAATATGACTCCAGTGTGAATCAGCTGTTCTCTATGTGAATATATAGTAAAGTGTAATTTATTCCTGTGATCAAAGCTGAATTTATCATCATTACTCCAGTCTTCAGTGTCACATGACCCTTCACACATCATTCTCATATGAGGATCTGATGCTCCACACACATTTATGATTATTATCAGTGTTGAAAAGCTTTCTATTTGAGATCAATGCTGTTCTTTTGAACCTTCTATTCATCAAAGAATCCTGGGAAAAAACATTTGCATACATTGCATCATATTGTGAGCATATTCAGCATAAGAGAACATTAAGAAAATCGTACACATCCCAGTCTGAACTGCAGTACTGTAAGACTTTGAATATTAAAGTGCAAATCTACACCGGAGCACTCTTGAGGGTTTGCTACTGTTACAATTAAAAACCGTAGAAGGGTAAAAGCATGACAGGCAGCCATGATGTAAGCAACACAGCTACAACTAATACAATTGATAATGGGTGTGCGAATTATCAAGAATTGACAATAGTCAATCATATTGGAGGGGCCCCCAAATAAAGTTCTGCTTAGGGCCCCATAAAGGCTTGGACCGGCTGAATCTTGTGTTCGCCTGAAAGAAGTCATACACACCTAGGACGGCTTGAGGGTGAGTAAATCATGGGGTGATCTTCATTTTTGGGTGAACTATCCCTTTAAGTTGTGTCCCAAATGACGCACTATGTACTCTCCCATCTAGTGTATGAGTTTTATAAGGATATCAAGTGATCAAACATTCCAAACGTAATTTTTTGGGGGGTAAATAAATGCATCATTTTACACTAATCACACTACAAAAATGACATACAACAGTGCATAAGTGTGTGAACTGGGACGCCCAACAGTCGTAACGTGTTTATGCAACACGACGTGAAGCTGAAGGTCACGTATCCCAGCGGTGACATTTATTCCTATCATTATTAAATGTTATTGCTGTACGTTTCATCACATAAAACAATCACTGCACATGTGACCAGCAGCCAAATGGACAGCCGTTTCAGAAGTGAAGCAGAGCATCTTAAAAAGCCTTCATTACAGATCACATGACAGGATGAGGATGAGGATGAGGATGAGGAGCGGACGCTCTGTTAGATACCTGGTTGTGTGTGGAATCCAGCAGTGCACTGTCAGTCTCCTGATTCAAGAGTTACGATGGAACATGCAGGTCAATCACAGTCCACAATTAGACGGTTAATCACACAATTATCACATGTACAACATGAGTTAACAGATATTAATGACATCACAGGCATTAATGGCTAAACAGACTCGGGTGATCGTTACAAACACAATCAGAAGGGGTGAAATCAAGCCGCAGGCATTCTGGGTAAAAGAGCGCGCACAAATACCTCATTCAGATCTCGTTTCTTAGTGAAGATGTTCCGTATGAAGGTCTCCTGAACCTCCTCCTGTTTGACCAGATACTGCCAGAGCCGCTTCACGGGCAGGGCCGAGCGCCGGCGAGACCTGAGCGCAGGACGACACTGATCACGCTCAGAACGCCATCACAAACACACGCGTGAGCTGCGGCACGTACCTGAAGGGCGTGTTTGAGGGCTCGAACAGGGCCTTGTGCCGCAGGAGGGCCGGTCCCGACGACACGCTCTCGTCCAGCAGCTGCGTGGAGATGAACTTTGACGGAGGACCTCCGAAGATCTCCAGCCTCTTGAGAAGCAGCTGCTCCCATCGCTGCAGGGTCTTCAGAGCGGTGTGACAGAGCGGCGAGCACACGGGCAGATCTGACACACACACACACACATCATACTATGAGCAAAATCATATTCTAATATTATTTCATTTGGAAGCTTGTTTCCGCCTATTTTATTTAATTTTATCTTGGCTTAATAACTGTTTAGGATCATGCATGTCTCGTCCCATGTTCCTCTATCACTCTAAACATCATCATACAGTCTCATTACCTAAGAGGTCATGACCTGCCGTGGGGTAGAAGGTCTTGAGGTTGAGCTGCACCATCTGCACCATGGCCAAGCGCATCAGACACCAGCTGCACAGGAACATCATCATCATCACATCATCATCATCACATCATCATCATCACATCACCATCACATCATCATCATCATCATCATCATCATCACATCACCATCACATCATCATCATCACATCATCACATCATCATCATCACATCACCATCACATCATCATCACATCATCACCATCACATCACATCACATCATCATCATCACATCATCACATCATCATCATCACATCATCACATCATCATCATCACATCACCATCACATCATCATCACATCATCACCATCACATCACATCACATCATCATCATCACATCATCATCATCATCATCATCATCATCATCACATCACCATCACATCATCATCATCATCATCATCATCACCATCACATCATCACCACATCACCATCACATCATCATCATCGTCATCATCGTCATCATCACATCACATCATCATCACATCACCATCACATCATCATCACATCATCATCATCATCATCACCATATCACCATCACATCATCATCATCGTCATCATCACATCATCATCATCATCATCATCACATCATCACCATCATCATCATCATCACATCATCATCACATCACCATCACATCATCATCATCTTCATCTTCATCACATCATCACCATCATCATTATCTTCATCAGCACATCATCATCACATCATCACATCCTCACCATCATCATCACCACCATCATCACATGATCATCATCATGATCATCATCATCACCATCACATCATCACATGATCATCAAATGATCATCATCACTATCACATTATCATCATCATCACCACCATCATCATCACATCATCATCATCATCATCATCACATGACTCTCAGCTCACCTGTATGAGTTACTGTTGGAATGTTCCACCAGTGGAGAGTTGGGATCAAAAGCATCTTCTTCGTCCTCGTCCTCATCCTCATCCTCGCTGCCTTGGCTTTCCTCGGAATCGTATTCCACTCGGCTGGCGGATGGAGGCAGGTACGGCTTCACACACACAATCACACTTCCATTAAAACATCTGCACTGTATCAAATGACTGGAATCCAGAGAATTAACCCCTAGAGGTCGCCGGTCGCGCCTTATCAGTGCGAAAGAGACTCAAAATACTTCAGGTCATTCAGGCAAGTGTTATACATCATTATAATCTGTTAAGTTTCTACTTTTATTTGTGTACACTCACAATAAAACAAAATGTTGTGCTTTTTGCAAAAAAAAGAAAACAAACATGATGCGCGATCTGCCGCCTCTCTCTCAGTGAAACCCATTCTGATTCTCTTCAGAAAAGGAACTGGAACTCAGTGAATCACAAAAACATGAGACATATGTCTTGAAATGTCAGTTTTTAAATAATGCAAATCAAATCGAAAACCAATATCCTCTATTTATGTAATCTGTTTGCATCTCATTATCCACTAATGCGGCCGCGCCCACGGATCACGCGTTCTTTTGAAAGTCCAATACTGACGCGATCCATGCGAGTAACACCCATTAGTCAAAAGTCTTGTGGACACATATCTATTGTGTGTTTTGTGGCCTTAATTCAGTGACTTACATTTTTAGTTTTTTCAAAAACCACACATAAACGTTATTCTCTCAAAAAAACAAGCATGTACATACATGTTGCTCTCATATTATGGTATCCCAGTTTGTGCTGAACACAGTGTAAGGACACTTTTGCCATTACTGTGTTTATAAGCAACTGAAAAAAGCACAAATGTCAGAGCATGTCAAAACTTCTAAAGGGCCCCAAAACTGTGCAGACACAAATAAACACAAACCTTTGCGATGAAATAATCCCAGATGCTGAGCTCAGGCGGCACGAAGCGCTCTTTACAGACGGATGTTTCCGGCTCAATCACGGGTCTGGGACTGAGCGGACTGTCGGGAGCCTCTCTGGAGCTACTGCGGGATGAGCGCAGACGGAAACGCCGCTGCTTCCGCTCCGCATCTTCCACTGAACAAAGAAATCAGTAGCTTTAGTGAGAAGCACCAAAAAATCACAACAAAACGCTTTCATACTCACAAACCTTTACACTCACAAACAGCTCTATTACACACTAGATCATCTTCCTAGCATTTTTCCCGCTCATTTGCAGGGTCTGCTTCACACGCACCTTTGATTTGGCACAGGTCATTACACACTAGATAAACGGTCATATCCCAAAAAGGCACTACACAAACAGAAGCGAGCAAAACCTGTGGGTGAGCTGGGTTTCTCCGCCACGGGAACACGAGCGCCGCCGCCGAACACGGCCAACCAGAGCTTTGCGTTGAGCGGGTGAGCGACGATGCGGAAGAGCTCGTGGGTGGAGTGTGTGGCCAAGCCGTGGACGAACAGGCTGAGGAAGACAGCGGTCAGGATCTCACACAGAAGCACAGACAGTCCGGGTTGGTTCTCGTCTCCGGACGCGTTCAGCAGCCGCATCAGGAAGCTCACACCTGCACAAACACACAGGTCAGTCTAGTCTCATGATGACGCTCAGTCCGGGGTCAGAGGTCACAGAGACGGTGCTTTACCGGGCCACTGTGCAGGAGGAGTGTTGGGCAGGACGGCCTCCTCCATGCTGACACTTCTCACCGGGGGCTGATGGGTAAGCAGGACACTCTGGTAGGTGATGCCCGTGAACGGATTTACATGGCTGGTGAAAAACAGATCAACATGAAGAGCATCATACAGACATTTAAAACTGAGATTCAAGCAGTTATTATATGCAAAAAAAACCTGCAATACACTATATTGCCAAAAGTATTGTGACGCCCCTCCAAATCCCTGAGTTCAGGTGTTCAATCCCTTCATGGCCACAGGTGTATAAATCAAGCACTAGGCATGCAGACGCTTCTACAAACATTTGTGAAAGAATGGGTCGCTCTCAGGAGCTCAGTGAACTCAAGCGTAGTACCGTGATAGGTTGCCACCTGTGCAATAAGTCCATTCCTGACATTTCCTTACTACTAAATATTCCACGGTCAACTGTTAGTGGGATTATAACAGAGGGGAAGCAATTGAGAACAACAGCAGCTCAGCCACGAAGTGATAGGCCACGTAAAATCACAGAGCGGGTTCAGCGCATGCTGAGGGTCACAGTGCGCAGAAGATGCCAACTTTCTGCAGAGTCAATAGCTACAGACCTCCAAACTTCCGTGGCCTTCAGATGAGCTTAAGAACAGTGTGTAGAGAGCTTCATGGAATGGGTTTCCATGGCCGAGCAGCTCATCCAAGCCTTACATCACCAAGAGCAATGCAAAGCGTGGGATGCAGTGGGGTAAAGCACGCCGCCACTGGACTCTAGAGCAGTGAGACGTGTTCTCTGGAGTGACCAATCACGCTTCTCTGTCTGCAATCCCATGGACGAGTCTGGGTTTGGCGGTTACCAGGGGAACGGGATTTTTCAGGGGTTAGGCTTGGCCCCTTAGTTCCAGTGAAAGGAACTCTTAATGCTTCAGCATACCAAGACATTTTGGACAATTTCATGCTCCCAACTTTGTGGGAACAATTTGGGGACGGCCCCTTCCTGTCCCAACATGACTGCGCTCCAGTGCACAAAGCGTCGGTCCATAAAGACATGGATGAGCGAGTTTGGTGTGGAGGAACTTGACTGGCCTGCACAGAGTCCTGACCTCATCCCGATAGAACACCTTTGGGATGAATTAGAGCGGAGACTGCGAGCCAGGCCTTCTCGTCCAACATCAGTGCCTGACCTCACAAATGTGCTTCTAGAAGAATGGTCAAAAATTCCCATAAACACACTCCTAAACCTTGTGGAAAGCCTTCTTAGAAGAGTTGAAGCTGTTATAGCTGCAAAGGGTGGGCCGACTCCATATTAAACCCTACGGATTAAGAATGGGATGGCATTAAAGCTCATGTGCATGTGAAGGCAGGCGTCACAGATTAATTGTTCACAATAAGATCTATAATATGCATTTTGAATATATATAGGGTGAATTTTCATTCTATGCCAAAATGAAAGAAACCTGCATCTCTTGAATCCCATTCTCTCTCTCTGGTCTCTATCCTTCACTGTCTGGAGAAGAGCAACGTGAGAAAGACGACGTGGGTTTGAGACGACATCAGTGTGAGTAAATGCTGACGGAAGCCCAGCTTTTAATCATCGCTGATAAACACAGATTTAATCTGCGGTGACGGAGTATAAATGTGCAAACGGACCCACACAAAGGCCACATTCATTTGACCAGAATCGGCTTCCTCTACAAATGTCACATGTCGGGCCGCTGCGAGCGCACATCACATGAGAGTCACATTCAGAGGTCATTCGCTCATTATGAGACTGAACAATTACAAGACGGGCAAATGTTGCGAAGAGAAAGAGAAACATTCTGTAATAGGGAATCAAATCAGTGTAGAAGAAGCCAGAAGCGGGGTAAGATGAGACAGAAACACCCACCTGTAGCTGTGCCCGTCACAGAGACACTGGTAAATGCAGGCCGACAGGGAAGCTGCCAGAGTGTGCATCACGTAGATCTGACACAGAAGGAGACGCGTTAGAGGACACACATCACAGTTACGACACATTCACTGCAGAAAATGAGGCTCTTCCTCAGTGTTTATGTTTTGTTTTTAAGCACAAATATCTGCCAATGGAGTCTGAAAAATAATCTTGTTTTATCTTAGAGTTCAGTTTATTTTTCTGACTCCACTGGCAGATATTTGTTCTTTTAAGCACAAACTCACTTCATTTTGATTCATTTTTCAGACTTAAAGGGATAGTTCACACAAAAATGTAAATTCTGTCATTAATTCCTCATGTCGTGTCAGACCTTCATTCATCTTCAGACACAAATGAAGATATTTCTGATGAAATCCGAGAGCTCTCGACCCCTCCATAGACAGCAATGCAATGAACACTTTCAAGGGCCAGAAAGGAAGTAAAGACATGGTTAAAATAGCCCATGTGACTCCAGCGGTTCAGCCTTAATGTGATGAAGAGATGAGAATACTTTAGAGCGCAAAAACAAACACAAATAAAGACTTTATCCAACAATCTCTTCTCGTCTGTGTCCGTCTCTTAACGCTGTAGACATTGGTCAGCTCCTGCGTCATCATCACATGCATGCGTCACATGACCAGCATCGGCCAATGGTAAGCCAGCGTTCTGACGTAACTGAAGTGCTGCACTGTATTTACTACGTCAACAGCGTCAGACACAGATGAGAAGAGATTGTTGGATAAAGTCTTTATTTGTGTTTGTTTTTGCGCTCTAAAGTATTCTTATCTCTTCATCACATTAAGGCTGAACCGCTGGAGTCACATGGGCTATTTTAACCATGTCTTTACTTCCTTTCTGGCCCTTGACAGTGTTCATTGCATTGCTGTCTATGGAGGGGTCGAGAGCTCTCGGATTTCATCAGAAATATCTTCATCTGTGTCTGAAGATGAACGAAGATCTGACGGGTTTGGACCGACATGAGGGAGAGGAACTAATGACAATTTTCATTTTTGGGTGAACTAACCCTTTAACACCTTCAGTCATTTTGCTTCTCTGGTAAATGTATCTTGATTTAAGAATCTTTAGATATTCGTTCTGTAAGGTGTAAATCATTTTACCTCGTTGTTGACGACGTCCGGCTGCGGAGGCGCGTCGAGAGCGTTGATGGTGTGCAGGATGTCGTGAGTGAGATTGGTCAGGTGCACTATGGGATTGGCCACCACCGTTTTGGAGTTGGCGGTCCATGCCAGAAGAAGAGGAACAGACACGTGCTGCGGAGTGGGAACAGAGATCTGCACACCGTCGTCCTGATGAGACGCACAGACACAACACACGTTTCAATCTCAGGCTGCTGTCATTTAAAGCAGAGTTTTAGCATTGTTAGCCGTGTACACCTGCGGTTAAGATTCGTGTCCAGTGATCTGCTCACAATGCTCAAGTCTCATGTGTAAATCCACCCACTCACCAAACACACAATCACTGCACCAAAACACAACACGACGCATTTGAGACTCTTACAGTGGTGACGTGCGGTCGGATCATGTGAGGTGGATGTTAATACAGGTGAATGAAAGTCAATTTTGAAAGGTCAGTTTGAACCCATGATCACGCTGCTGTTCATCCTGGGCCAACTTTCATAAGACCAAATTCAGAACTGGACAATTTCTGTTCGGTGTGTTAGGAACTTGTACATTAATGCATGTTGTGTTGTATGTTTCTGGTACAATTTGTTTTGCTTTTGGAATTTAATTATGTGATACACTATAAAAAATTTGACAATTTAAGTCAAATTAAAAACTCAATGTGCTGCGATTATCGGGGCCTTTATGCACATGCGTAAAATGGTTATCTTTTATGTAGCTAGCCTGTAACCACCTACAGCCATTTATAGGCAAAACAGGCAATTTACTAAGAAATATAAGTTTTAAAGCTTTTTAACAGTTAACGAGGTTGAGCCAAAATTCTAGGGCTAGTTCACAAAAGTAGGTTTTTGAATAATCTCCCATATTTAACGAACTGTTTGATTGACAGTGGCAGTCCTAGAGGCAAAGTTGCTCAGAATGAGCAGTTCTACCATACAGTTTGAATATTGTGGTCGCGTGCCGAAAAAAAAAAAAACGCATGATACACAATCCTTTACCCCACGTGAAAAACGCGAGGACTGCTCAAACTTCATTGGCCGACGGCGGCCATGTTTTTCGAGATAGACGAATGTCCTAGTAGACAATCATAGCACCTTGACAAAGACACTGCATGCCAGTTTTGAGTAGCTATAGCGGTTTTCGTGTTCAGGTGTATCATTACAGAATATAATTTAGGCTCTTCAATGTCAAGGTTTTGTTCCAGGACGTTGAACCCTGAAGGCTGTTACCTGCTGAGACTCCTGGAGGAGCAGAATGAGCTCCATCCTGACGGAGGCCAGTCCTCCTCCGTGAGATCCGTGCAGACTGCAGTAACTGAGGAAGATGCGTAGCAGGGGCTGGTTCCTCTTCAGCCACAGCCTCCGCCGGCGCTGCAGCTCTCTGGCCTGCTCCGCCGCGCCCTGCGCCTCCAGATCCTCCAGCTGGCTCAGGTCCGCCGAGATGCCTTCGGGCAGGTGCTGGAGGAAGGGGTTGTAACTGCAGCAGCTCTGCAGCGCCGCCACCTCCCGCTCCAGCCAGTGGCACAGCTGATGCCGCAGCTTCCCTCCGTCCAGCTCATAGCCCGTGGAGAGCGTTCGTAACTCCGTGGTGAGGATCTTCAGGCAGGAGCTGAACTTCAGCCGGGCGGCGAGGATGTCCTCGGTCAGGGCGAGCGAATCGCTGTGGTCTGTGGGAGTGGACGCTGTATCCGGAGCGTCTCCGCTGTTTTCTGGGTGGATGTTCTTCATCGCCAGTCCCGATTCTTCTCCGCCCGAGTCGTCCGAGTCCCACTTCATCTCCAGAGGCTCGTCCTGCAGAGTGACGGAGGGCTGGCTCCAGTCGAAACTGAGCACCGAGTCCGACTGGCTGTCCTCTCTGGGAGACGAGAGCGAGGACACCGACTGGAAGCCATTGAGAACCGGCTGAGACCAGTCCTGCTTCTCTAGATCTGCGGAGGCGCTGAACGGCATGGACGGATTCTCACGCTCCCTGGATCGTTTCACAACTTTGGGCATTTTGGAGAGCACCTCTAAAGCCAGCATGGGACAGCCGGCCTGCAGGTGAGCGTGAGCGGCGGTGAAGAAGAGCCTCCTCTCGGTGAGGCTGATGGAGTCGACCCCGCGGCCCTCGGCCGTCAGACCCACTCGAGCTTTCTCTGAGGAGCCGAAGTGACGGCGCAGCAGCAGCGGGTGCGTGCGGAGGTACGTGTAGAAGTTGAAGACATCAGGATTACAGGGAGACGTGCCCGCGGATCCTGAAAGAGATCGACATTTTGGAAGCACATGAGGAGGAAAGAAAACAGATTAATAAAGACCTCTCATTAGTGTTCTTCACACACATCATTGGACTAGTCTTGTTTTTTCAGTAAAATATGTCAACATGCTTAAAATCAAGATACATTTACTGGAGAAGCAAAATCGTGTTTTTAAAAAACAGAACAAATATCTGCCAATGAAGTAAAAAAAAAAAAACAATTCAAAGTGAAAACAAGATTATTTATCTACGGAAGAGGATTAGGGCCAAGCAAAAATACAAAAAATAAAACCATCTTGAGATTAAAGTCCTTAAATTTAGAGAAAAATGTCGAAATACAGTGTTGAGAATAAAGTTGTGTTTCGAGAAAAAACGTGTTAAATTTTGAGAAAAAAGATTCGATCAGTGTCATGTTCATTGCATACTGATGACATGACAAGAGCTGGATCACAGTCAAGTTTTATTTCAGGCTTTCTTTCAATAACAAAGAAAAACAGCTTTAGCTAATTATAACTGAATAATACGAACTTTAAAGAGAATTTGCAAGCGGCTGGGTCTTTTCAGAAGGAAGAAACAGTCCAATTTATGCGATGTAATCGCAAGAAAACGGGACATTCTAAAGCGCTTAACGTTGCTCAATGTCTCCTGATTTAGAAAAGTTGGTGCTGGAAAACAAGACAGAAACACTGAGTTAAGGCCCAATCCATCCTCCAGTATTTAAAGCGACAGACGACAAAACTGCAGCGCTTATAATAAACAGAACGATATGGTCCACTGGTGTGAACGCTGATATAGTTATCGTTCTTGGTGTGAACGGGCCTTAAGAAAATCTTTTTTGTAGTGTAACAAGCAATAGCACTCAAATCCTGAGCTCTGATGTCAAACGGTCTCAGGTCTGCACCAAATGTCCCAGAGTTCGACGAGTCTCATCTCTCACCTTCATTGGGCGGCTCCAGCAGAGTGTCCAGGGCCCTGCTGTAGTCATCCAAGACCCAGAATGCCATGCTGCGCAAGAACGGGTCCTGGTGGGCCGCCATCTGGTGGCCCTGACCCAACACGTGCCTCTGCAGGATCCGCTTGTAGGTGGAGGACATCTCAAACTCAGACTCGTACAGGCGACAGATGACCAGAGCCAGCTGAAGGTCCTGCATCTTCTCTATACAAACCTGATCGTGTGGAAAACCAACAGATCTTATGAGAACGGCAATATGCTCTGAAAAAATGCTTTTACAAATGTGACCCTGGACCACAAAACCAGCCAAACTGAGATGTATAGATCATCTGAAAGCTGAATAAATAATCATCACTGATGTGTGGTTTATTAGGATATTTGAAAATCTGGAATCTGAGGGTGCAAAAAAATCTAAATATTGAGAAAATCTCCTTTAAAGTTGTCCAAATGAAGTCCTTAGCAATGCATATTACTACTAATAATACATTTATGATATATTTACAGTAGGACATTTACTAAATCTCTTCATGGAACATGATCTTAATATCCTAATGATTTTTGGCATAAAATGGATAATTTTGACCCATACAATGCATTGTTGGCTATTGCCACAGACACACCCGTGAGATGCAGGACTGGTGTTGAGCTGCAGGGTCACAATGACCTTGTCTGAAGAACATAAACGTGTGTGAGAGAGACTGACACACCTCCACAGCATCCTTCAGGGATCCAGCCAGCAGAAAGAAAGCCGCCGAATGTTGGAAGCGTTGTTTTCCGAGCAGAGAGAAGGCGTTCTTCAGAGCCGCTTTCCTCCAGCGGTCTTCACTGAAGTTATTGCTGAAGAACGTGGTCATCTTCGCGTTCTGGTGAGACCTTCAACACACACAGAAGCTCTCAGTGAACTGAAGCCTTGCTGGCGGGGCAATGACACTTCAACATGAGTGCGAGTTACCTGTACAGTCCCCAAACCACAGCTTTCTTCTTCATGGCCAGATAAAACAAGGCTGCGTCTAACGGGTCGTTGTTTCTCTGATAAGCAGCTTTTGCTACCTAGTGAGAGAGAGAGAGAGAGAGAGGATCACAGATAATTAAACATGCTTGGGTTTCAGAAAGCCCAAGACAAACTCCAAAAGTACGACTGAATGTTACATTTAAGGACTTTGTGATCAGCATTCAAACAAACACTCGATACTCCCGAGATGCTCACCACGTTTTCAAATGCGTAAAAAAAGTTCAAGTTTAGTTTAGTGATCTCAATGAAACTCAAGGTTCTGAGAAACAGAGATGTCAGATATTGTGGCTAAAGACGTGCATCTGATGCACATGCACACAGAAAAACAATTATATGATCTGTGTGGGCAGTGTAATAAACTCAAAACAACACTAAGTTGCCATCAGGAATTTTCCGACCTTCAATAACTCTTTACCACTGCAAAAAAATGCTTTATTTTACTCAGTGTTTAGTCTTGTTTTCCAGCATAAATATCTAAATATTCTTAAATCAAAATACATTTACTGGAGATATTAAGTCTTGATTATTGAAAAAATTTATCAAAATTAAGTTTTTGCTTAAAACAAGAACAAATATGTGCCAATGGGGTCAGAAAAATAAACTTAATTCAAAAGGAAAACAATATTATTTTTCTGCTGCCACTGACAGATATTTGTTCTTGTTTTAAGCACAGTTGTTCTTGTTTAGTCGTTTTGCTTCTCCAGTAAAATATATGTTGATTTAAGAATCATATGTGTACATATTTGTGTTGGAAAACAAGACAGAAATAATGAAGGGGAAATTAATAATCATACACCGAGAATGCATGCATCTCCAACAGAATATGTTTAATTTACTCAAGTTTCCCACATCTACTCATCATCACAGAAAATAGGATCAGTTTCATCAGACCTTCTCAATGCATCTGCGAAGCTTATTGGTGCTCCGCAGCCACCAGCCCACACCCATGGCTCTCAAGTCCGGCCACGTGGGATCTCCTTTCTGCAGGGCCGGAAGCATGTTGAGCAGCTCCTCTTCAGCCTCAGAGTGGAACGCCCAGGCGTAGTGGCAGGTGGACAATCCTGCAGACCAGCAGCAGTTATTGAGTTACTGAGCTCAAAGGCCTTCCAGACCACACAACATATCACAGCCGTGGCAGACCAGCGGAGATGTGCATTTACTTTCATGCATTCAGCAGAGGCTTTTATCCTTATTTTTACCTTGTGCATTCAAGGTATACATTTTATCAGTTCATGCATTCCACGGCAATCAAACCCATGACCTTAGTGTTGCGGCATACTCGGCCCGGCATACTTCCTGACATACTCGTCCGACATACTCGCCCGACAAAAAACTCCCTGACATACCCGCCCGACATACTCCCTGACATACCCACCCGACATACCCGTCCGACATACCCGTCCGACATACTCGTCCGACATACCCGTCCGACATACCCGTCCGACATACTCCCTGACATATCCGCCCGACATACTCGCCCGACATACTCGCACAACATACTCCCTGACATACCCGCCTGACATACTCGCCCGACATACTCGTCCAACATACTCGCACAACATACTACATGACATACCCGCCCGACATACTCGCACAACATACTCCCTGACATACCCGCCTGACATACTCGCCCGACATACTCGTCCGACATACTCGCACAACATACTACATGACATACCCGCTCGACATACCCGCCCTACATACCCCACCTGACATACTCGCCCGACATACTCGCCCGACATACTCGCCCGACATACTCGCCCGACATACTCGCCCGACATACCCGCCCGACATACCCGCCCGACATACCCGTCCGACATACCCGTCCGACATACCCGTCCGACATACCCGTCCGACATACCCGTCCGACATACCCGTCCGACATACCCGTCCGACATACCCGTCCGACATACCCGTCCGACATACCCGTCCGACATACCCGTCCGACATACCCGTCCGACATACTCCGACCGACACACCCGCCCGACATACCAACCTGACATACTCGCCCGACATACTCGCACAACATACTACATGACACACCCGCCCGACATACCCGCCTGACATACTCCGACCGACACACCCGCCCGACATACTCCCTGACATACACGTCCCGACATACCGACATACTAACTGACATACCAGCCCGACATACTAACTGACATACTCGCACGACATATGCGCCTCGACATACCAGCCTGACATACTCGCCCGATATACACGTCCCGACATATGCGCCCCGACATACTAACTGACATACCAGCCTGACATATACTCGCCCGAAATATACTCGCTATAGTCCCCCGAAATATACTACCCCAACATACTATCCCGACATACTCCCTCTATATACTCGCCCGACATACTCCAGGACAGCGATACAGAACCACCATCAGAACACTTGTAAGCATACCTTGACAGGAAAGCTGAGCTCGATGAGCCGGAGGCAGAGACGTCAGGAGGAAGGTGTGCAGGCGAACGGCCAGCAGGAACCTCAGTCCACATTCATCCAGAGTCTCTCCACCTGAAAAAAATTACATCAAATTTATCACGTCTAACACATCTATACAGACAAACAACTGCAAACATCAATGAAAGATAATGACCTTGGGCTTTCCCTTGACTTTCTCCAATGTCGGTGCTGGTGGAGGCGATGGTGTCTGCTAAGGCCATCAGAGACATCTGCTCCATCCGCGTCAGGCCCGGCAGACTGGAGTGAAGCAGGTGTCCGGATAACACCTGGGCGTGCTCGGAGCCGAAAAATGTGGGGCTGTACTTTGATAGATCAATGACTTTAGCGTTACCATCTTCCTCGTCTGCATCAAATGGGTCCATGTCATCCGCACCGGCGCTCGAGAAGAGCTCATCGTAAGCAACGCTTTGGCTGGATGTACTGGCGCCATGAGCGCTCGCACTGTCTGTTCTTTCGTTGGCACTGGGTGCCGTTTCATCGTCAGCGGCTAACAGCGCATACAGCGGCAGGGGCGGGATAGAGTCAATCTCTGTGTAGTCCGAGCTCTCGCCCTTGCTAAACATCTTTGGGTCTCTGGTGGTGCTTCCGCTAGCGCTGATCGTGAGTGAGCGCAGACGGCGCTCCTGGTTGACAGTGGTGTCCTTCAAAGACACAATCTCTCCAGCGATGCACTTCACCAGATGGGACAGGATGGCTTTGGCCCGTCGCACCTTCCCGAGGTCCATGAGCTCCAACAGCTGCACCGGATGATACTGGGGCAGAGTGGGGAAAAGGTGGTGCGCAGCCTCAAACAACCCAGAATCCTCCATCTCAGCTGGGAGGTCGTACACGGTTCTCTTTCCACTGAGTTTCTGAGCCAAACTAGTCATGGACCTGGTGAGAGTCTTTTTAGAAGGATTCGGACTAAGTCCCTCCTGTTTCAGGGACGTCACGCTGCCGGTACCGATACTGTTCTCTCCTGTGGTGAGCGCCGGCTTGGCCGGGGTGGGCGGCTGCCATTGGGAGTAGACGTGCATCTCACAGTCCATCCCGACTACTAAGATCCCATCTCGCACCCAAGACAGAGAGACAGGAATGGGTGGCGAACCCTCAACAGACGACACTAAATCCACCACTTTGAGAAGAACCAGGCGGGAGCAGCGGTGCTCCCTGCTGCTATCGGACAGTCCCAGATCTGGAGGTTTTCCCGAAAGCATCCCGTACATGTAAAGTTTGGATCCCAGACCCACAGTTAATACATGAGAACCATCTTCTCTGGAAACCCAGTCTAAGTGGACCTGCCTCTTACCACCGACAACTAAGCAACCATTGTTTAACACCCCGTCCTTCAGTACCATCAGGCTTTTATCACAGTCGTGACTACTCGGGCTATAAGCGCCGCTGACTTTAAGCATCTGTTCCAGTATCCACTGAGAGCCGCCGGTGGAGTCGCACTGGAATATGCTCACATGCATGAGCGGCTCCCCAGAACCCGGTCCGTCGCTCCGGTGCGCTACCGCGACTCTGCTGGTGTGGCAGCAGCTGAGACCCATGAGCTGACCGCTCACGCTCAGAGCGCTGCTGCTGGCCACGCCTTCCTCCACTAACAAAGGCCACTCCTCCCAGATGTATGACGGGTCTCCAGAGCTATCGGGGTCAGAGAAGGCGCTGCACCTCCAGAACCGGACGGTTCCGTCTGAGCAGGATGTGGCCAGCAGATACGGAGCCCGTCCAGTTGGCTGCAGAGATGAAGAGCTCAAATGTCCTGCAAGGCAAATGTTTTTCAGACAGTCTGTCAGAATATAAACACATCATCATAGGAACACAGATGTAGTTTGCCGTCACCTGCAGCCGGTGTTACGCGTAACACTTCAACACCCTGAGGAAGATCGAGCTCCTGGCTGAACACTTTCGTATTGGTGAGAGTGAGGCGGCAGGCGCTCTGGAGGTTGGAGGTGTTGAGTTTCGATCTCTGGGCATCCGGCGAGCCCACCGTCTCACAGGAGTTTGTGGGTGATTGAGACACAGTCTCTCTTTCTGCAGTTTGAGTTTGTTCTGAAAGAACGGAAACAAATCTGTTTAATCGACTGAAACAGTAAAATATGATGATTGTGTGCATAACCTTTCATCTTTCCTTCACCAGTGATCATGCTGTTATTTAGGCTTTATTTCATCAAACCTGTATTCATGACTCCAATCTGGCACCTTTAACAGTCCAATCATGTAGGTAAAAAATTATCTTGATTATTTTTCTTACCCCCTTAGCAGATAATTCTGCTTGTTTTAAGCAAAAACTCACTTCATTTGGATCTTATTTTCCAGAAAACAAGAAAAATATCTTATGTAATTTTACTTATCTAGTAAATGCATTTTGATTTAAGAATTTTTAGATATTTAGACTGGAAAAAAGACAAAAATACTAAGAAAAGCATTTTTTGCAGCGTATGTTTCCATCCACTTATGTTTATGCTAATTTTGGAATATATAATTTAAGAAACGCCAATATGAGCATAAATTCTAAAAGTGCACATAATGCTAAACCAGTGATCATGCTGTTATTTAGGCTTTATTTCATCAAACCTGGCGTTTTTTAAATGTTATACACCGAAATTAGCATAAAACTTATGAGCTCAATTGAGGCGAATACATTTTTATCCGATAACACGACGTGCATAAACTACGATGGAAACACATTTACCAAATAAATCCCTCGATATACAACAACAACAAGTCATGCGACTTGGATAACTGGCCTAACCAGCGGACCAATGGCGTCGCAGCATTTCAAATGTTGGTTTGGTGGCTCTGAAACGCCGGAGTCAAAGTCTGTGATCAGAATGATTTCGTGTGAGACGCTTCTGTCTGTGTGTGTGTGTGTGAGTGTGTGTGTATGTGTGTGTGTATTCCTCCAGAAGCGTCTCACACGATTGAGTCTGTGTGTGTGTGTGTGTGTGTGTGTGAGTGTGTGTGTGTATTCCTCCAGAAGCGTCTCACACGATTGAGTGTGTGAGTGTGTGTGTATTCCTCCAGAAGCGTCTCACACGATTGAGTCTGTGTGTGTGTGTGTGTGTGTGTGTGTGTGTGTGTGTATTCCTCCAGAAGCGTCTCACGCGATTGCGTGTGTGTGTGTGTTTCGCCTGACGCTCTGAGACGAGACTCATTTATGATGTGTGTGTGTGTGTGTGTGTTTCGCCTGACGCTCTGAGATGAGACTCATTTATGATGTGTGTGTGTGTGTGTTTCGCCTGACGCTCTGAGACGAGACTCATTTATGATGTGTGTGTGTGTGTGTGTTTCGCCTGACGCTCTGAGACGAGACTCATTTATGATGTGTGTGTGTGTGTGTGTGTGTGTTTCGCCTGACGCTCTGAGACGAGACTCATTTATGATGTGTGTGTGTGTGTGTGTGTGTGTTTCGCCTGACGCTCTGAGACAAGACTCATTTATGATGTGTGTGTGTGTGTGTGTGTGTGTATGTATGTGTGTTTCGCCTGACGCTCTGAGACGAGACTCATTTATGATGTGTGTGTGTGTGTGTGTGTGTGTGTTTCGCCTGACGCTCTGAGACGAGACTCATTTATGCACCTCTGGATGAAAACAGCTACTGAGAATGACTTGACTACTGAGGATCAAGTTCACTTGGAAGCATTTCACATTACATACGAAACCCTTTTCTTAATAAAATCCATTACAAACCCATAATGGCTGGAACTGCGTCTAACTGTAGATGCCACATGTGCAGGAGCGACCTGCCGCTCTGAGCGATCTCCACCACCACCAGGAAGAAGCGCGCGGAGAAGAGCGTCTGGCTGGGAACTGAACGAAAGACAAGCGTTTACGACACAGCACAGAAACACAACCAACACTGCACTGATCAGAGTGAAGGACCTCCCACCAGAATCCTGCAGGCACTCGTCTGTCTTCTCATTTCCCAAGATCAGGTCCTCCTCAAACACGTGCAACAGCTGCGTCTCTTTCCCCTGCTGAACAAACAGTGAGAGAGATGGTGAGCGCTGAGCACTGTGGGAAATTACACGATACTCTTGTGTTAGTTATACACCGAACAGGCATAACATTATGACCTAATATTGTGTTGGTCCCCCTTTTGCTGCCAAAACAGCCCTGACCCGTCTCTGATGGACTCTACTAGACCCCTGAGCTGTGCTGTGGTATCTGGCACCAAGATGTTAGCAGCAGATCCTTTAAGTCCTGTAAGTTGCGAGGTGGGGCCTCCATGGATCAGACTTGTTTGTTCAGCACATCCCACAGATGCTCGATTGGATTGAGATCTGGGGAATTTGGAGACCAAGTCAACACCTCAAACTCGTTGTTGTGCTCCTCAAACTGAGATGCACTGTGTATTCTGACACCTTTCTATCAGAACCAGCATTAACTTCTGGAGCAATTTGAGCTCCAGTAGCTCGTCTGTTTGATCGGACCACACGGGCCAGCCTTCGCTCCCCACGTGGATCAATGAGCCTTGGCCGCCCATGACCCTGTCTCCGGTTCTCCACTGTTCCTTCCTTGGAGCACTTTTGATAGATCCTGACCACTGCAGACCGGGAACACCCCACAAGAGCTGCAGTTTTGGAGATGCTCTGACCCAGTCGTCTAGCCATCACAATTTGGCCCTTGTCAAACTCGCTCAAATCCTTACACTTGCCCATTTTTCCTGCTTCTAACACATCAACTTTGAGGACAAAATGTTCACTTGCTGCCTAATATATCCCACCCACTAACAAGAGCCGGGATGAAGAGATCTTCAGTGTTATTCGGTTGTTATGCCTGATCGGTGTATATACAGTCAGAACATCTAGTAGTGGATCTTATACGTACAAAGTCTGTGATGGCATCGAGCTCAATGATGCAGCCTGGTCTGGCCGTCGACTGCTGGCTGATGATGTTAAACACCTCTCCGACATATTTCTGGAAGAACAACACATGATACATACATGTACGACTCTACTATTAGACACACTGATATAAAAGCCAGGTTCATTCTTACAGAGATGTCAGGGTTCGAGAGTTCACTCAGCAGTTTTTTGGCCTCTATGATGGCCTGATACAGTCTCAGCGAGTGTCCGTCACTGGCAATGAAGCAAGCACTGGGTGAGTTTCCATACACACCTTTGGGAAGGAAAGGAAATATGAATAGACCAACATCCAACCAGCATCAATTAAACTTTTAGAGATGCACAGTAAAGCTGAATACACATTTATGAATATTCTATGCAGACTGACGGCACAGCAGAGATGCTCATTAAAGGATGCGTCGAGCAGGAACCTCCAAAAATATCCCAAATAATCCACACACAGAGTGCTTTTTCCTGTATTGTACGCTCACTTTCTTTTTTTAATGTAAGACTGTCAAGCTCAACCCAAATTCTAGAAGCAACAGCAGTGAATTTAGTTTTTTTGCCCTGTTTGTGAGAAACCAAGGAAGAGGTCCTCACCGAGGCAGTTGCTGGGGATGAGCGTGGGCAGCCAGGCCACGTTAGAGAAGGCCGACGCGTGCAGGGAGTTGATCCTGGCCAGCTCTGACACGCCCCCTGAGAACGACAGCGGACCCACCGGATCCACCCGCCACAGGATCAGCTCGCTGTAGATAGCGCTGGGGTCCTGGGAGACGCCACTGGACGACACCCTGTTCCTGCGGGACGGGTCCGGCGGACGGGTCAGAGCGGCGTCCCCGTCGGGCGTCCTCAGGGCGTTGTGGTGTGACGTGGTGAGCAGCAGGGGCAGCAGAGAGTGGCAGGCCAGGTCGTTGAGGTGGAAGCGGTGGCCGCAGTATCGCGACTTGTGAGAGACGCTGAGCACCGTGGAGAAGGCCGAATCTTCGGCGAAGCTGACGGCCCATTGGTTGAGGGAGCCATCGGCGTGTTTGGAGATCATCAGGACGCTGGGGGTGAAGATGCTGAGGCGCAGGCTGTTGGAGGAGGGTTTGTTCTGACCCTGGCAGATCAGCGCGGAGGACGAGTGCGGCAGACCCGCGGGCCGCTGACGTCCGTGCTGGATGGCCAGGTCCACGTTTTTGTTGCAGGCATACATGACCACGCTGCGGCTGAGCGAGTTGGCGTCACCTGTGGGGAAGGCCACGGGAATTCTGGACACGAAGGAAACCTGGAAACAGAGAACAAACTCATCAGGTCAAATAGGGCTGCCCCCAATAGTCGACCAAGTCGGTAAGTCGCAGGAAAAAAAACTCCACAGGAAGTGGCGAAGTCACGCAGTCCGTGAGGGACAGATCGTTAACGGGAGGAAAATCCAATACAAATTGGTTCGCCTATCATCTATCGACCTCTAAGTAAGGAATAATTGACAACTGGTGGTTGAATTATTAGAAAAATAATGCACACCTGAGGTTATTTAATGGTCCAGAGTGAATTATTCCACTTGTACCTCAAAACACTGTTCAGATGTTGTGTTTCAAGACATACTGCCGTTCGAAAGTTTTTAAAGGGGTGGTTGATTGCCCCTTTTTACAAGATGTACAATAAATCTCTGGTGTACCCAGAGTGTGTATGTGAAGTTTTAGCTCAAAATACCCCCAGCATGTATAGCATGTTAAAATTGTCACTTTTTGAGGGTGAGCAAAAAAATGCCGTTTTTGTGTGTGTCCTTTTAAATGCAAATGAGCTGCTGCTCATGGGGCGGAGCTTCAAGAGCTCGTGTTAGCAGCTCTGATTACTTCATGCAAGTCGGAGTCAGACGATGATGGAGAGACTCAAGAAGAAGAGACAACATGTAGAATGAGACAGGACGCTTCTGAAGGGATAGTGATGAATGAATTTATGAGTTAACGATCTTCAGTCATTGATTAGCATATTCTGTTATGATAATCTCACCCCCTTTGTTGTGTGTTCCCGGGGGGCGGGTTTATGTAAATGTTAGGGTTAGTGATGTCACCAGCCGTTTGTTGTAGAGTGCGTTAAAAATGTACCAAACGTCAATATTTGACGAGTTGGGATTGAGAACGTGTTGGTTCGAGCGTGGAATATGCATATATTCCGCCCCCCAGTATATATTTGGGAAATTAAATTAATATAAACGTGTGATTAGTCAACTACAAAAATCTTTAGTCGGGGACCGCCCTAATGTCAAGTCAAGTAAGCGTTATTTCCACAGCGCTTTATACAATACAGATTGTTTCTTTACAATGATAACAGGAAAATGATTCAGTGATTTTCGGCGGCACAGCACTAGCAAGGGGTCTGTACCTGTGCCTGTCGGAACATGCCCGGCTGGTATTCGTCCAACCAGTCGACGTGCCACACCAGCAGAGACCCGTCCATCGGGTGGATGCTGAACAGCATGTCTGCTCCTCTGTTCCAGTCTCCCAGCAGCACGTCCACCTGATGATCCGCCGCGGGCAGAGCCACGGAGCCCTCCTCGTCCACATCTGCTCCGAACAGAGAGAGCGTTTGTGAAGCCGCACAGGCGTATTAAAACTGTAAACGCACCGACGGCAGTAGTGCTCTAGTGTGACCTAAATCTCATATCAGTGGCATTTCATACCACAGCTCACACCTTTTTCCTTTACACAGCACTACATTTCCATATTTTGTTTAATGTAAACACCATTTACATTTCACTCGCATTTGCCACTAAAACAAATGTGTGTGAAGTGTACAATGTGTTTTGGAGCACGTGTGCGAGTGTAAGATCATAAAAAGTCTTAAATGCTATATCAAGCGTCTCAATGATCATTTTAAGGCGTCTTATATTTTGGGGATGAAAAACATAAATGGCGCCTAATGTGATTATTAATCTTCATAAGGCTGTGATGTCATTGATAAATGTGAGCGCTTCTCGAGCCTGAAGATGGCGCTGTTGTGTGCTCACACACATCTATGCCAAACGACACTAATGATCAATCATGAGTGTTTACTGTACAGGGTTTATATGTTGTGTACGGTTATGCTCATATTTCATCTCCTCGTCTGAATGTGAATGAGCTCCTGCAATAATAAAGCAGACATTTCAAAATTAGAGTCCTGCTGTATTTCAGGCTCGTTTATTAAAAGTCACGCCGTGTCCGATTCCTCCCCCTGGTTACACACACTGTGTGTGATTTAATTTCCATATAATTTAAAGTGAACTTGTGTATCTTCTGTGGGACGCCCCGTCACAGGAAAGACTGAGAACTTTATTTGACATATTAAATATATAGATTTTACTGGTGTCAGTGTTATTATAGCGAACAAAAACTAAAACCATAAAAACATCTCTTTACTTGAAATAAATAAATGTTAACTGACATGACCTAAACTTTTCTTATGTTTATTTAGTTGAAACTAACCTCATTTACCAAAATGAATAAAAACAAAAATTGGGAAACAAGCCCTGGCTAGACGGGATGTTCATGTCTTTCTTTCTTCAGTGGAAAAGAAATGAAGTTTTTTGAGGAAAACATTCCAGGATTTTTCTCCTCATAATGGACTTCAATGGGAACCAACGGTTGAAGGTCCAAATCAATGCAGTTTCAGAGGAAGGGCTTCAGAGGCTCTGATGATCCCAGAGGAATAGGGTCTTATCCAGACAAACCATCGGCATTTTCAACTAAATAAACATTTATATACTTTTAACCTCAAATGCTTGTCTTGCACTCTCTGCGATGCGCCATCATGTTGGAAAGGTCATGCGGGGTAGGCCGAAAAACTCCATCTCATGTTCTCCTCCAACTTCAAAATCGTCCGACATCGTTGTTTTCCCTTTATTTTGTGAAGGCCGTTTGACTTAGGCTACGTTCACAGTAGGTGTGTTTACATGGAGCGTTGTAATCGGTTTAAAAGTCCAATCCGATTGAAAATGCTCACCTCAATCGGAATAAAAATGCCCAAACCGAATGAAATTGTAATCGGTTTGAGAGGGGTGGGATAAACCTTTTCATGAACGATTACTGTGAGTGTACGTCCTTCTGTGACGTGATATACAGCTGAAGAGTGCGCGCCGCTACAGGCTATAGAACACCAGATCGGGTCAGATAACATCCCATGTAGACAGGCAACCGGAATCCGTCAATCGGAATGGCAAAAAAGTGTGCTAGTGTCAGTCCAAATCCGATTGAAATCCGACACGTCTCCATTATAGTCATTTTCTGCTCGAGAACACAACCCTGTTCCTGTCTTTCAGCATGTGTCCTACAGTGGTGGCCAAAATTACTAAAACACCTGACAGATCTGAAAATACTGACCTTAAAACATGATTCATAATGTCCATGAAACATGCAGATGGTTGCTCTGACCATCAAATATCAGATGAAGTGAGTTTTATCCACTTTTACGGATGTTTCGGGTCATTGTCCTCTTGGAAAATAAATCCAGGCTCAATAAGACGACTCCCAGATGCCGAGTGTTCTAATAATTTTGGCCACCACAGTAGAACAATGTCTGGCGTTTATGTTTTACGTGAGAAAGTCCCATAAACCACGCAAACTCCGATCAGAGCAGTCAGACGGAAACGGATTTCCAGAAATGCGATTTAAATAGAACGAACGGATTTGTAAAAATCGCATCTCATGTGATTTTTGGCCGTTCACACTTACTAACTCGCGGGAATAAAAACACTGCATGATGAGTGTTTTCACGCACATCAACAACATCATTTCTTTCTGCCATTTTTTCCGTCATCAAACATGTTGGAGGTAACAACTATTGCTGCTCTGGATCTGTTGTGGAAGTCCTGAATACGGCGTGAAGACGCGTGTGTGTTCACAGCTCCATCCAGAGGCGCACACAACTTCTTCTCCAGGAACTGCGCCTGATGACAGCCGCTTCCAGCGCTACTCGAGGATGACGGGTGCCCAGTTTGATAACCTGTCAATCAGGACGTGTCAATAAGCTCTTCACTGATTGGCTTGCGCAACAGTGCGTCATGCGAATTTTGATTGAGGCAAACACGTCGCCCGGTGTGAATTCGCGTTAATTTGTGTCTCTGCGTTGACTTTGTATGCAATCTACTCGCGCAAATAATTAAATTTGCTTTTGGTGTGCACACACCAGTAGTCTTTGCACGTTTGATTGGTACTTCCGCCTACCTTACGTGTGACCTTGCCAACGTGATGGCGTAATACACGGCGCATCGCAGAGCAAGACGAGCATTTATGGTAAATGTAAATATAAATGTTCATATTTTTTTAGAAAATGAGCGATGCTTTGGCCCTTATTCCTCGTCTGGGATCGTGTCGAGCTCTTTAAGGCTGCAATTTGGACCTTCAACCAGTTGTTACTACTGAAGTCCATTATGTGGAGAAAAATCCTGGAACGTTTTCCTCAAAAACCTTAATTTCTTTTCGACTGAAGAAAGAAAGTCATGAACATCTTGGATGCCGTGGGGCTGAGTGAAGAAGTGAACGGCTCCTTTCCTATGATAATACAGTGCTGCACACAGTACCGTAGCGCTCTGCGTGTCCGTTCTGCTCGCCGCTGCTCCGGAGCTGCTGTAGAAACACCTCCATGCTCAGCGTCAGGTGCAGCTCTTTGTTGTTGAGCCAGTGAACGGTGAACGGGCCGCCCGGTTCCTCCTCATCAGAGCCGTTCATGGACGAGATGGAGGGCAGCAGAGGGATGTCTGCACACACACAGAACCGTTACTCAGAAAAGCAATGCTACAGTCAGTTATACTTTGAGATGTGTGTTTCGTGTGGGAATGTCTGCTGTTGTTTTGGTCTGTGTGATACCGCACGCTGCCGGTTTACCCAATAGTATTTCGACACCAGTTGGCGGTAAACACAGCGTATTGTTGCCATGGAAGCCAGCGAACAGAAAAAAGTAATGCATTACAATATTGCGTTACTCTCTTTAAAAGTAACTAAATGAGTTACTTAGTTACTTTTTAAGAAAAGTAATGTGTTACGTTTGCGTTACTTTTTCTCACATGGGCTGGGCTTGTGTTTTTTTAATAACAAAAAAGTTTTTAAAAAACAAAAAAACAAGTCAAGTCAAGTCTCAAGTCTCAAGTCTGCGCGGTCCAAAGCTAGTTGTTATAATTAACAGTGTATTGAACTATCAAAACAGATTACTTTTACTTTAAAACTGCATAATAAAGCACACAAAATACTACTTAAATAATATTACTTTCCAACTTTGTACATAATTATACCATTTAGAACCACCACAAGGGGGAAAAAGTGTCGTGTATTTTGAGCTATTTGAGTTGCCGTAGTTTGCTGTAGATCTCAAGCAATGCTATATAATGTAGTCTTCCAGTGAGCGCCGGCGGTAACAAAACCTGTGTATGGACAAGCGTTACAGTAAACAACACAAAGAACAACATCTGCATGTCTCGCTTGTGGAAATGAGTCAGACAGGGTCATAAATTGCGTATGAAAGTGTTCTTTCCAACTATTTGTAAATCATGAGAAAATTGCTATTTTAACCGAGGAACCGGGAAGTGTGAGGAGTCGCCTGTCAATGGCGTCATATCTGCGTTACCCTCGGCTTCTGGTTTTATTCAGCAGAAGCGCTTTACTCTCACTGCAGTGTGCAACAAGTGTCATAGCAGCCGCCAAGAGAACACACAGAGTAACATCAGAACATCATTTAACACACTCAGATGTGTCTAATATGATAAACAGAGCTGTGTTACCTCATACTCATGACCGGAAAAGAGGAAATGGCGCCGGCGACTGTGGCATAATAAAAGTCCCGCTGCTCGCGAGGCGTGTGTTGCGTTCATCTCATTAACAATCGCTCCAGCGGCCTCGCTCAGCTCCACAACACTCGGCTCTGCTTCATACTACAGTAACGTTAATAATCGCATCCATGAACATGAGTTCTGCCCGAGTCCTATCCCGATTCTTTTCCACCGGCTGTGAGGTGAAGACCACATGTCCCAAGATTCTGCGCTCAAACTTGGCGTCATCAAACTACGCCTTTGTTTTGAATAGGCGACCTCTAGCGGACGGAAAAGTTACATAGTGCACCTTAATATAGTGCACAAAGTGTTGATGATGCTTTATAATGTTTTTGTGGGGCACTGGGGCTTAACAATAACACAGAATATTATACGCACAGTATCAGATTTGGTCAGATTGGCAAATAATGGCAGTACCGAAGCTGATAACATTACTGAGTATCGGATCGGCGCATCCCTAGTAAGCATCATGTCTGTCACATTCACTAAAGGTCACGTTACCTGTGGCGGGGTTTATGCTGGCAGCGATGTGGAAGTGGCACAGGGAGTTGGCGTGCAGGATGTTGGTGCGGTGTGCGTAGTGTTTGTTCTGCTGCTGTGGCAGAGGACCGGTGTACGAGAGCTGAGATAAACACCGCACCTCCTCTCTCCACGAGGGCTTCAGGTTCAGCTGTGAACAGAAAGACAGTCGTTCATCAGTGAACACACGGCACACGAGGGTCGCTCGCTGCTCCGCCTTACCTCCAGCGGGCTCTGGCTCAGGGGGTTGCTGGAGGACTTCTTCATGTTGTTCGTCTTCGGCAGGTCGTTGTTGCAGTTGTTGTGTCTGAGTCCGGACAGCAGACAGTCGCTGGGCAGCAGCGTCTCCGCCCACAGTCGGCAGACGCTGTCTTTGCAGCAGGTCAGCAGCACGTTACACACGGCGCCTCTGGAAGAGCAGAACACAGCAGCGGTCAGCGAGAGCGGCGGTCAGCAAGAGCGGCGGTCAGCGAGAGCGGCGGTCAGCGAGAGCGGCGGTCAGCGAGAGCGGCGGTCAGCGAGAGCGGCAGGGCGGCCGGCGCACCTCAACTCACCTGGGCATGTATTTGCTGGTCTTCCTCCAGGAGAAGCCGGTGACGGAGCGAGGGTGAGCCAGGTAAATGAAGGAGAAGTTGATCTCCGCCCCAGAGTGCAGGTCAAGCGGGGTGAAGAGTTTGGTGACGTCCGCCTGCCATTTGCTGGTGCTGTACCACACTTTCACCAAACAGTCGTCCTGCAACAAGACAGACTGAACAGATTTGAAATAGTAGACAAATTGTAAACAAACAGACGCCATATTCAAATGGAGGATGGCAAGACTTTCTGTGCTTGCACACAGAAAAAACCCAAGCACAAACCTGTCCTGCGGTCGCAAAGAACTCTCCATCAGGGGAAAACTTGATGAAGTGAGTCGGCGCGGCGGACCTGTAACATCCAGAGAGATTTTACTGCAGCAGTTTGACGTGTATTCAGAGAAACTCGGTGTGATGTGAAGGACGAACACTGACTTGCATTGCCATAAGCATCTCCAGGAGCGCTGAGGGCCGGCGGCCGCAGCCTCCTCTTCGGGACGCACATCACACCACAGCTGCAGACATGCCGAGCCGGTCAGGAGACACGTACCTGTGGACAGCGTGAGAGAAGAGAGGTGAGCGGCTCGTCTCAGACACCAGGAGCAAACGCTGATCTCACGTACCGCTCGGGTGCCACGTCAGGATGTGTGCGGCCGACTGCAGGACGAACTGCCCGCTCTTCTGCCAATGATAATTCAGCTTCTGCTGAACAACAACACTAAACACGTCACTGTGTTCAGATCATTTACATGCTTTTATCCATTGCATTCAAGGTATAAACCGGGGGTCAAAACGTTTAGAATAATTCAGATTTTTGCATGTTTTTGAAAGAAGGCTGCATTTATTTGATCAAAAATATAGTAAAATATTTTATTTCATATTTTTGTGGAAAACGTGATACATTACTGTTTAAAAGATTGGGGATATTAATACTTTCATTCATCAAGGACAGATTAAACTGAAAGACATCTATAATGTTACAAAAGATTGTATTTCTGATAAATGCTGTTCTTTTGAACTTTACATTCATCAAAGAATCCATTGATAATAATCATAAATGTTTGTTGAGCATCAGATCATCATATCAGAATGATGTGTGAAGGATCGTGTGACACTGAAGACTGGAGTAATGATGATAAATTCAGGAATAAATTACACTTTACTATATATATTCACAGAGAACAGCTGATTTACACTGGAGTCATTCCGTGTCAAATCAACCAAATTCTGCAAACTTCCCCGGCTCAAATTCTTGATTTTGTTAAAATGTTTCTCTGTAGAAAGACGAGCATAAATAGTGATGAAAGCCAGAATATGAAACGTCACAGATGTATATTGACGGAGTAATCACTGTTGTGTAGAGGAGGGTCAGAATGACAGTTCACCTGAGATCTGGAGCCAGATTACAGGGGTGTGAACATGACTTTAGAAAGATGGCAGCATCATTCTTTTATTTCCACACAGAGATTGGTAGATCTATTAGTGAAATCTGTTGGCTTTATCAATCTGTGTCTCATTATATGCCAACGGTGACCGTTCAAACATGGGAAAGAAGCACTTCTTGTGTGTTTTGCCTTGAGTTCGCATGCCTGTAACTCAAGAAGTGTTAAAGATATCTGAATATCCCTTTAGATTCTGATTCTCATCAAACATTTCTTTTGGTGTTTTTATTTTAAAGGCCCTCGATGGTTCAGTTCCAGAGATATGGAGATCTCAATGCAGCTCCATGTTAAAATGTTGAATTTTGTGGAACCAAATGTGGTTCACTTTGCACACAGTTCCTACTTTTTTCTTTTAAAGAGGAATATCTGAAGAACAAATAATGTTGAAAGTGAAACTAGAAATGTATCTCGTGTTTTTCTATCAGCTCAACTGCATAGAACATTCTTGTCTGAGTGCCAGCTTCTAGATATTGAACAATTGACCATTTTACTCATGGAGCTGTGTTGAGATCTCCATATCTCTGGGATTGAACCATCGAGGGCCTTTAAAATGAAAACACCAAAAGAAATGTTTGTTGAGAATCAGAATCTAAAGGGATATTCAGATATCTTTAACACTTCTTGAGTTACAGGCATGCGAACTCAAGGCAAAACACACAAGAAGTGCTTCTTTCCCATGTTTGAACGGTCACCGTTGGCATATAATGAGACACAGATTGATAAAGCCAACAGATTTCACTAATAGATCTACCAATCTCTGTGTGGAAATAAAATAATGATGCTGCCATCTTTCTAAAGTCATGTTCACACCCCTGTAATTTGGCTCCAGATCTCAGGTGAACTGTCATTCTGACCCTCCTCTACACAACAGCGATTACTCCGTCAATATACATCTGTGACGTTTCATATTCTGGCTTTCATCACTATTTATGCTCGTCTTTCTACAGAGAAAATATTAACAAAATCAAGAATTTGAGCCGGGGATCTCTGGATGAGTTGATATGGAATGACCCATTGGAATAATATTTCACTGTTTTTACTGTATGTTTGATCAAATAAATGCAGCTTTGGTGAGCAGAAGTTCTTTCAGAAACATAAAAAAATGTTAATTATTCCTTTCTCATTACTTTTGACTCCCGATGTACATTTCATCAGATCATGGTTCATGCACTCCCCGGGAATCTTGGTGTTGCGAGCGGCATTGAACACCATATAAAACAGAGCGCATCTAGTCCAGAGGAAACTCACTTTCTGTGCTTTTCCTTGCGGACTGACCTCCACCGGCTCAAACACACAAATAATGTTTCCGTACGATGCCGCGATCTGAAAACAGAGCAGATTCAGAGAGTTTGCACAGTAATAATCCAGCTCAGATACACTTGCTGAATTTTAAAACCTCTCAGTGATCACTTCAAATGCTCTCCATCGTTTCGTGTCTGTTGTGTTTCCCTACTCGAGGAACGTTCCCACGCTCATGTATTTGACTGAACAATGAGCTGGTAACGTGAGCACACCACGGCTGGATGGTTTTCATTAAGGGGAAGCGAGAGAGCATTTCAGAGCTCTTCGTTTAGACCACCACACGTCTGGCATGTAAATGACGTCTGGTTTACAGGTTCAGGGACTTCAGAAACAGGCCCGGAAACCCTTCAGTTCCACTCATGTTCATCCGTATGTTATCATTTCAAAGCACTTTGCAGAAAATGCATGTTTTAAATATTGCAATCATGAAGCCAGAGGTCAGTGTGTCGAGGCAAAATCATGATGCTATCCTTCATTTGATTTCAATATGTGACCCTGGAGCACAAAACCAGTCATAAGTCGCACAGGTTTATTACTATATATCAGTGAGTTCTGTCAATCTCAGTGTGAGTGTGTGTAGATCCACATGACATGTGAATGATATAAGCCTAAACTACAGCTGCTCATGTCTAAAACAAATGTTTGCTGCATGAGAAATCTTGAGAAAGTGATTTTATGATTAAAACAAGAACAAATGTGTTTTATTTTGACCAAACTGTGAGTTGTCCATGTGTGTGTGATTTACCCTCACGAGTTCATGTTTGGGTGACCTGTCCCTTTAAGTGACTGACCCGTCCCACTTCTGATCCATTCATGCAAAAGTTGACATTCCGTGTCACTGTACAGTAAATTCCATTTTTATGAAAGGATTCTGCGACTCTGTGCCGTTTTCCACATCGCAGAAATCATAGGGCCCTAATTTAATGCCATGATATCAAATTTAAGACTTTCTGCTCCAATTTAAGACATTTTTAAGGCCTTGAATTGTAGAAGGTCAAATTAACACCCACAGAAACCCTGACACAAACACAGATGCGTGTCTAATAATAGCACACATGTATCTAGGTTAACGTTAGAGCGAGCGAGCGAACGTGTAACGTGTACTACTAACATGTTTCAAGTGATAAGCCATATTTGAGGTCAATGGATGATGAGCGAATGTTTGGATTTCCTGCTGTTAATGATCTGCGTGATTTCTCCACTTCCTGTGGAGGTTTTTTTTTCTGCGACTAAATGACCAAGCCTCTTCGAGTCGACTATTAGGGGGCAGTCCTAGTTTACACTTCTCAGTGTTCATTATTCATTCAAGATCAACATAATTAGTCAGAGCGACACAGCTCATATTTGACTGAAAGCTATAGGTTTTCCATCAGTTCATGCATTCCTCTGGAATCGAGCCTGTGACCTTGAGGTTGTTGTGGTGTGTGTGTGTGTGTGTCTCTCACCTGTCCGCCCTGGAGCGAGCAGTCCACACAGCCCACCTGAATGTTCCCATGTTTGGCTCCCGGGATGATCTGGGTCCTTTCAAAGTCGCTGCCCAGAATGACGATGTCACAGCCGGAGGCGTACGCCTGTCACAGGACACACGGATGAAACATGATGTCATGATGTCTCACACACACACACACACACACACACACACACACACACACACGTGTTTTACCGTGAACGGCTGGTTGCTGACGCTGCCCACGGAGAAGCAGTTGTCTCCGGGGTTGACGGCGCCCGTGAGCACCTGGTGGAGGTTCATGGTTCTTGGCACACTTGAGTTTCAGCACAAACCCCTGGATTAAAACAGACAGAGAAAACACACAGACAGGACAGCCGTTACACACACGTCTGTCCAGCCTGACCTTCATCACATCTATAGAATCATTCTGTCTATAGACTAGAGGAACCCGCTGATGGAGCGATGGAGAGCCAGGCACATGGAAGGAGTGCAGGATCATATATAGATGATGTTTTAAAGGGATAGTTCCCCCAAAAATTAAGATTATCCCATGATTTACTCCCCCTCAAGCCATTCTAGGTGTGTATGACATTCTTCTTTCAGACAAACACAATCAGAGTTATATTAATAAATGTCCTGCCTCTTCCAAGCTTTATTGAAATTCAAAATTTGAAGCTCATAAAAGTGCATCCATCCATTATAAAAGTGCTCCACACGGCTCCAGGGGTTAATAAAGGCCTTCTGAAGCGAATCGATGCGTTTGTGTGAGAAATATCATCCATAGTCAGAAATCACTTCAGCAGCTTTACGGTTCTACTCATAACTATATTCTAACAGGTTTTATATCTCCTTGTTTATATTTAAAGGCACAATATGTAATTTTCCATCTCTTATTCAGCACAAAGGCGTGTCTTGACTCTTGATTGGGCGGAGCTTTTATTCTGTCAGTCGAGCGCTTCCGCTTCTTCCGCTCGTGTGTGTGTGTGGTAACGCAGCGCTGTTTTATCCTATCACGCACATCTGAGTGTGTTAAAGTGATGTTATAATGCTACTCTGTGCGTTCGCTCGGCGCTACTATGAGACGCTTGTTCACACTGCAGTGAGCGAGATCATATCAGGTATGGTAAAACATGGTACTCGCGGTAAATCAAGAACACCAGATCTAAACAATAAGACTAACTGTGTTGAGCTGGAGAACAATGATTAGTTTCTGTCCATGAATGATCCAAACAGTTGCTCAGCGTCTAATAAAACACATCAGATATTAAAGCGGCTTTGTGTTTCCATGGTTACTACACAATAAAACCGGAGGGTAACGCGGGATGATGTCATTGATAGGCGACGCACACACACGGGCCGTGTCCTGGTTAAAATCACTTATTTCTCTGGATTTAAACATTCCTGGAAACATTTGGGATAATGTGAGTACACAAGTCAACAACATATATAACACTGTTCTAGTGGATATTTTAATCCTAAAATCTTACATATTGTGCCTTTAATGTACTGTGATTGTGTACGGTGAGTTTACCCGTCAGCCTGTGGTGTCATATCATACATCACATTTACTTCAAGTTATCTCCATGAATGGAGTCACATTACTCCTAATGTTTTCTGTAATTCTATTTTAACAGCTTTTATTAAACCATAATTAAAATTAATATAAATCTATATAACAACAGATGTAAATAAATACCACTATCATGTACAAAACACTTAAATGCAACCCAATTTGTATTAAAACAGGTTCTTGTCAGACAGGCTGTTTATGATCATGCTGGGATGTGTCAATCACGTGATGACGTTAGTCATGACAAGCTTTAAACTTTTATAACCGTTTAACCGTCTGATGCTTCGGTTCTGATCCAGTAGCGCATATATATGTGTGTATATAATCCATAATCATCTGTGAGTTTAACCGAATACATCTGTGTGGTTTCACTCACAGGATCCAGTCAGAGCTCGAGCTCCTCCGCTAGCCGTGCTAACATCACACTGACAGCTTTAACCGGGACATCTCATGACAAACCATTACAAGCATCCAAATGCCCTGGTTCCGGACCGCTTCAGTCATTCATGTCACTAATATCACGATTAAAGCACGTCTGGCGATTTTCATTGGAAACTGTTGATGTTATTAGCCGCGTAGCATTAGCATGACCGCAGGCGAACATCTGCAATAAGAAACAATCAATAAAGTCACGCGCGACTTACCTCAGAAACGGGTTTCATTTATGCTCAAGTTCAGATATAATGCGTGTTCCTCTCATTGTGAGAGATAATTAATACACACAGTGATTTGGTGATGTTTGTGTGCGGAGACTCTGCGGCGCGGGGCAGGAAGTCAGGCGCGCATTGCATTATGGGAAATGTAGTTGCTTTCTGACTCGGCACTTTAAGGTCACATGTCTCTTTTCTCTAAAACACTACTATGTAAACAGGATTTTAGCATGTTTATAACATATAGTTAAAAAATAAAACATCTGTTGAAATATAGGCTACATCAAAGTAAATGCGACCTACATTAGTCAAATCTACCCAGAGAACAGGGACGTTGTGTCAAGGTTCTCTCAGAGTTATGATCAAACGTTCTTCCAGTAACGTTAATGGAACGTTCATTCAAAGTTATCTGGCCTTTAGTAATGTTCTCAAAACATTAGCACAAAAACATTAGGCTATTTATACATAATTTATGGAACGTTTTCATTTATTTTTTAAATGTTACTACTTGTTTCAGAACGTTCAGAGAACATTCAAAAGTAAGTTTGCATAACCAAGGAAAAAACATTTTTTAAAACATTTCAAAAACTAAATGTTTTTCTGATAACATTCAGAACTTGACACACACACACACACACATTATATGAGGTTTTGACTGTGTGCAGAAGCTGGTGTGTCAGAGAGTGATTGTGCTGAGTGTGTGTCATGTGATCAGACTCGACTGACTCCAGATCAGCACTTCAGTGATGAGACTATTGTGCTGTGCACATTCCCATGAGTCACATGATTCACGAGCCGTTACAGAAGCTCACTGCAGAGTTATGATAACAGGGAACATTTCATTTTACTGCTCATAAAGATTTAACTGCAGCTGAACATTAACACTTTTAATTTGCATGCTCTGGCATATTCTAAGAACGATTTGCTAACATTCCCTTTACGTTATGAACACGTTACACTTTTGTTTTAATGCGTCCCTGTTACAGTGTAATTATACATTTAAGTTCTGAGTAATATGGACTTACTATAGGGTTAGGGTTTGGTTTAGGGGTAGTCGCATGTCATTTATAGTTATTACTACAGTAAATACATGTAATATGTGTAACAAGTGTTACCATGTTTTAATAGTTCAAAACATCACATTTTTTGAATGTAGTAAGAACGTTTCTCTGTTACATTAGAACATTCAGCTGTATCATTTTGAAAAGTTACATTTGAATGTTCCATCGATGTTTAAAACACTTTTTTCTCTCAACATTACAAGAACATAGATCAAATATTAATAATGCATTGTCCAAATATTGTGCATAACCATTAAAAAATATTAGTGAATGTTATGGGAACGTTCCCTGTTCACTGTAAAAATGATATGATCAATGAGTTATGACAACATATGTTTTTACATTGCATTAACTCATCAAATTAAGCAATTTTAGACTTATACAAGATTCAACTCATTTTTTAAGTCAGTTCGATGTAATTTAAGATTAAATTACTAAAATATCCAAGTTGATTGTACTTAAAAATTTAAGGCAGCAACTTTTTTTTTTACAGTGTAGGCATATATGGCAAAAAAATATATACACCGATGAGGCATAATATTATGACCAGGTGAAGTGAATAGCACTGATGATCTCTTCATCACGGCTCCTGTTAGTGGGTGGGATATATTAGGCAGCAAGTGAACATTTTGTCCTCAAAGTTGATGTGTTAGAAGCAGGAAAAATGGGCAAGCGTAAGGATTTGAGCGAGTTTGACAAGGGCTAGACGACTGGGTCAGAGCATCTCCAAAACTGCAGCTCTTGTGGGGTGTTCCCGGTCTGCAGTGGTCAGGATCTATCAAAAGTGCTCCAAGGAAGGAACAGTGGAGAACCGGAGACAGGGTCATGGGCGGCCAAGGCTCATTGATGCACGTGGGGAACGAAGGCTAACACAATATTAGGGAGGTGGTCATAATGTTATGCCTGATTGGTGTATATCAATTGATGTGTTGAGAAGTTGTCTCTCTTATTGATTATATGTCATCACCTTTATTCACTCTTTAATACAGTCTGTTCAGATTTTGATAGCATCTTCATGTGTGTTAATAGTGTGACTACAGTGGAGCATCAATAAATGATATTTCAGTATATGAAACGATGAATCTCTGTCCTGAATGGACTTCTGGTCAGCTTCTGTCTTATTAATAATTAATATCGCCTGACATGATATTTAATATTTAGTGTGTGTGTGTGAGGCTCTGACAGAGAAAATGAGTGAAGGGCAATTGAAGAGACGGACAGACTTCAGATGAATAACAGCGGCTAACGTGTCATGACAGTGTGTGTGTGTGTGTGTAAGGACAGCGGCTGAAGTAGCTCACACACTCACACACTCATTAAACATGGACTTCTGCTCCTGACTGAATGTTATATTGCGTTCATAGGAATATAAAACGGTACGTTTTGCTTCATCTCAAGAAGTCAAGGTCGGTGTTCCAGCAGAATCGTCATGTGATCAAAGATTTAAGGCTGTTTTTGCATTATTTCATTGCACTTTTAATGCGTCTGTAGATTTCAGAGTTTGAGTCAGAAATCACTTCAGCAGCTTCACACACACCACACTTCACAGATTTATTCATATCTATATTCTGAAGGTTTGTTCATATATCATTCACCTGATTTATGTAATATTTTACTCCAAAAAATATGATGAAAATGATTTGTTTCTGTCTGTTGACAGTATTTTCTGATTTACACAGTGATGAAAAGAGAAATCTGTACAAACTTTATTATGTCTAGAAACTAGAAGTTTGAATACATTTGATAAAGCAGGTTCAAGGAGAGTATATTGTGTGTGTGATGGGTAGGTTTAGGGGTAGGGGTAGTGTGTGTGTGTGTGTGTGTGTGTGTGTGATGGGTAGGTTTAGGGGTAGGGGTAGTGTGTGTGTGTGTATGTGTCTGTGATGGGTAGGTTTAGGGGTAGGTTTAGGGGTAGGGGTAGTGTGTGTGTGTGTGTGTGTGATGGGTAGGTTTAGGGGTAGGGGTAGGGGTAGTGTGTGTGTGTGTGTGTGATGGGTAGGTTTAGGGGTAGGGGTAGTGTAAGGGGATAGAATGTACAGTTTATACAGTATTAAAACCATTATGTCTATGGAAAGCCCCCATAAAACATGGAAACACAACATTGTGTGTCCCTCACAGCGTCTGATTTCCAGTAATAATGAGAGAGCTGTGCTGTGTGTGTGTTAGTGGAGGACAGCAGGGGGCATCTATCTACACTGCATCCGGAAAGTATTCACAGCGCTTCACTTTTTCCACATTGTGTTATGTTACAGCCTTATTCCAAAATGGATTAAATTCAGTATTTTCCTCAAAATTCTACAAACAATACCCCATAATGACAACGTGAAAGAATTTTGTAAGTATTCCCAGCCTTTGCTCAATGCTTTGCTGAACCTCACAGCCTCAGGTCTCTTTGAGTTTGATGCTAAAGCTTGGGCAGTTTTGGGCAGTTTCTCCCGTTCTTCTTTGCAGGACCTCTCAAGCTCCATCAGGTTGGATGGGCGTTGGTGCACAGCCGTTTTTAGATCTCTCCAGAGATGTTCAATCTGGTTCAAGTCTGGGCTCTGGCTGGGCCACTCAAGGACATTCCCAGAGTTGTCCCGTAGCCACTCCTCTGTTATCTTGGCTGTGTGCTTAGGGTCGTTGTCCTGTTGGAAGATGAACCTTCGCCCCAGTCTGAGGTCCAGAGCGCTCTGGAGCAGGTTTTCATCAAGGATGTCTCTGCACATTGCTGCATTCATCTTTCCCTCCATCCTGATTAGTCTCCCAGTTCCTGCCGCTGAAAAACACCCCCACAGCATGATGCTGCCACCACCATGCTTCACTGTAGGGATGGGATTGGCCAGGTGATGAGCAGTGCCTGGTTTCCTCCATTCAGGCCAAAGAGTTCAATCTTTGTTTCATCAGACCAGAGAATTTTGTTTCTCATGGTCTGAGAGTCCTTCAGGTGCCTTTTGGCAAACTCCAGGCGGCTGTCATGTGCCTTTTCCTGAGGAGTGGCTTCCGTCTGGCCACTCTTCCACACAGGCCTGATTGGTGGAGAGCTGCAGAGATGGTTGTTCTTCTGGAAGCTTCTCCTCTCTCCACAGAGAAACGCTGGAGCTCTGCCAGAGTGACCATCGGGTTCTTCCTCCCTGACTAAGGCCCTTCTCCCCCGATCGCTCAGTTTGGCCGGGCTGCAGCTCTAGGAAGAGTCCTGGTGGTTCCAAACTTCTTCCATTTGCGGATGATGGAGGCCACTGTGCTCATTGGGACCTTCAATGCTGCAGAAATGTTTCTGTACCCTTCCCCAGATCTGTGCCTCCATACAATCCTGTCTCTGAGGTCTACAGACAATCCCTTGGACTTCATAAGACAGGTGTGTGCCTTTCCAAATCATGTCTAATCAGCTGAATTCACCACAGGTGGACTCAGATCAAGCTGTACAAACATCTCAAGGATGATCAGTGGAAACAGGAGCACCTGAGCTCAATGTTGAGTGTCATGGCAAAGGCTGTGAATACTTATGTACATGTGATTTGTTTTTTTTTTATTTTTAATAAATTTGATTTCAATCGAACTTCTTTCACGTTGTCATTTTGGGGTATTGTTTGTAGAATTTTGAGGAAAATACTGAATTTAATCCATTTTGGAATAAGGCTGTAACAACAAAGTGTGGAAAAAGTGAAGCGCTGTGAATACTTTCCAGATGCAGTGTAATAATGAGAGAGCTGTGCTGTGTGTTTGTTGGTGGAGGACAGCAGGGGGCAGCAGTGAAGCACTGACGGTCTGTCCTCATCCACCCACCGGCTCTGATGGATGTCAGCGTCTCCACACACACTCATGATTCCTGATATATAAAGGCTGCGTCTGAAGCTTCTGTTATTGTATGGCTGTAATTACAGGCCTGCAGGTCCAGTTGAGCTCTGAACCAGGCCTTCTCTCTGATGTTTGATGGAGGAAAATGACTTCCACTGTGCTCCGCCGCAAACTCTCTGTATGATTCAAACGCACTGCAGCAAACCACAATGATACGTAATGACACATAAATCATATTCTGAGGAGGAAAAACAAGCATTGAGAGGGAAAAGCGTAGGCCAGCGCATGTTGTGCTAACACACCATCTGCATCCTTTAATGCGCAGACCTTTGAACATCTCTGAGAGAGAGAGACAGAGAGAGAGAGAAGGAGAGAGCTTTGTTGTGTAGCGATTCTCAGATCTTAGTATGTTGTTGGCAGAGCACCAGCGCTGTGTGTGTGTGTGTGTGAGGCCTTCGCTTTTGTCTTCAGATCATGGAGGCTTTTCTCTCTCCTCGTCTCAGAATCCGTCACCGTATCTCTGCCGAGCGCAGACGTTCAGGAGAAGAACAGCTCGTCCTCCAAAGGTGAGCGAGGCTGTGGGAACAATGGCAGTGGAAGGAAAAACAGGGAGTATACGGATATCCCATCCCATTAACTGCGCCTTTTCCTGAAGGGCTTTCCAGCAGCATCCAGGAAGAGGATGAGGAGGTCACGAGCGCCCTTCCTCCCGCCGCTGTCTGTCCATCACCTGTGTGTCTGGTCCCTCATCTTTGCCTATTTATGAGCTGTATTCTTCCTTCATTCTCTCCTCACGCTCCAATCCTCCAGCCGCTGAAACAAAGCTGGTGTGTTTAATGAGCAGAGGTGAATATATTTACACACTTAAACACTGAGCCGTGCACAGCAATTCATGTGGCGCTGAAGTTTTGGAGAACTTCTGTTCTGATTATTTGGTTGGACTATATTCCATTCAATTCCACAGTAGATATTGATTCAAAGTTTATAATGTCTTAATACACCGATCAGGCATAACATTATGACCAATATATTCCTAATATTGTGTTGGTCCCCCTTTTACTGACCCGTCGAGGCATGGACTCCACTAGACCCCTAAAGGTGTGCTATGGTATCTGGCACCAAGATGTTAGCAGCAGATCCTTTAAGTCCTGTAAGTTGCGAGGTGAGGCCACTTGTTTGTTCAGCACATCCCACAGATGCTCGATTGGATTGAGATCTGGGGAATTTGGAGGCCAAGTCAACACCTCAAACTCGTTGTTGTGCTCCTCAAACCATTCCTGAAGCATTTGTGCTTTGTGTCAGGAGCATTATCCTGCTGGAAGAGCCACAGCCACCAGGGAATACCGTGGTCTCAACAATGCTTAGGTAGGTGGTACGTGTCAAAGCAATATCCACATGGATGGCAGGACCCAAGGTTTCCCAGCAGAACATTGCCCAAAGCATCACACTGCCTCCGCTGGCTTGCCTTCTTCCCATAGTGCATCCTGGTGCCATGTGTTCCCCAGGTAAGCCGGCCATCCACGTGATGTAAAAGAACACGTGAGTCCTCAGACCAGGCCACCTTCTTCCATTGCTCTGTGGTCCAGTTCTGATGCTCACGTGCCACTGTTGGTGCTTTCGGCGGTGGACAGGGGTCAGCATGGGCACCCTGACTGGTCAGCGGCTATGCAGCCCCATACGCAACAAACTGAGATGCACTGTGTATTCTGACACCTTTCTATCAGAACCAGCATTAACTTCTGGAGCAGTTTGAGCTCCAGTAGCTCGTCTGTTTGATCGGACCACACGGGCCAGCCTTCGCTCCCCACGTGCATCAATGAGCCTTGGCCGCCCATGACCCTGTCTCCGGTTCTCCACTGTTCCTTCCTTGGAGCACTTTTGATAGATCCTGACCACTGCAGACCGGGAACACCCCACAAGAGCTGCAGTTTTGGAGATGCTCTGACCCAGTCGTCTAGCCATCACAATTTGGCCCTTGTCAAACTCGCTCAAATCCTTACACTTGCCCATTTTTTCTGCTTCTAACACATCAACTTTGAGGACAAAATGTTCACTTGCTGCCTAATATATCCCACCCACTAACAGGACCCATGATGAAGAGATCATCAGTGTTATTCGGTCACAATGTTATGCCTGATCTGTGTATTTTCATGCCTTATAGTTGCATTTAGGAATGGATAATCATATAGTTACATTTAACAACAATACAAGCAATCAAGCAGTTGAGATTGAGTGTGTTGGTTTGGAGACATCTCTGAGACGCGATTGGACACGCCGGCAGCTCCTCGCTCACAGGCTCGGTCTCTAGGAATCTGCTGGCGCCGAGTGAGGCCTGATGGCGAATCACAACTCATCCGGGCGGCTTTTCATGCGGGATTCTTCAAGTGGCCTGATTTGAGGTCAACAAGCACACAACAGAAACTGTCTTTCTAGCAGCAGGAAATGATGAATAAGAAATGTGAGCTCTGAATAGTCAGATAATGTTGGACTTGCACATACGCATGCATAGCCAGTAAGTAAGTGCGATGCACGGGCTGAAAAATTGATGAGCACTATGGTGTGCCAGCGCTGGCAGGATTATTTATTCAGCAGAAGCTGTGAGTGCTTGTCACCGTACCAGCAGGTTTACCTACATCTAACCTTTCAGAGCTGCACTCCAATCCAAAGGTGTATCCAGGCTCCGGTGCTCATCAGCTCCGGTGATCTCACAGGACACACTCTGATGTGCAGCTGCTCCCAAAGAGCCTGAGCCGCCGCTGTCACTGTCCATTACAGTCAGAAGAGTGTGACTTATTCATGTCTGACGCAGTTCAGATGAACATCAGGCCAAACCCAGTCCAGTCTCATCCATCCATCCATCCAATCTATCTATCCATCTATCCATCTATCCATCCATCCATCCATCCAATCTATCTATACATCTATCCATCTATCCATCCATCCATCCATGCATCCAATCTATCTATCCATCTATCCATCCATCCATCCATCCATCCATCCAATCTATCTATCCATCTATCCATCTATCCATCTATCATCCATCTATCTATCTATCTATCCATCTATCCATCCATCCATCTATCCATCTATCCATCCATCCATCTATCATCTATCTATCTATCTATCCATCTATCCATCTATCCATCGATCCATCTATCTATCTATCTATCTATCTATCTATCTATCTATCTATCTATCTATCCATCTATCATCCATCTATCTATCTATCCATTTATCCATCTATCGGGTATGCTGGGTGACGCATGTTATGTCAATAATGCATGTGCACGTTGCATGGGTTTATAATAAGCGTGTTTGCTCTAGACAGTGTTAGCTGCTCAGTTGCTTACTCTCATGACACATAGCAACACAGTTAAAAGTATCTTAATGCTCACGTGCCACTGTTGGTGCTTTCGGCGGTGGACAGGGGTCAGCATGGGCACCCTGACTGGTCAGCGGCTATGCAGCCCCATACACAACAAACTGAGATGCACTGTGTATTCTGACACCTTTCTATCAGAACCAGCATTAACTTCTGGAGCAATTTGAGCTCCAGTAGCTCGTCTGTTTGATCGGACCACACGGGCCAGCCTTCGCTCCCCATTTAATTTCTGCAAAAGGTTCTTTCGGACAGTTCCTTTCAATGAACCAGTTCAAAATAAAGCAGTTCAGCGGCTCATCGCGTAATGACGTCACTAGAGCGTAATTCTAACCCTTAGTTTTACGGTATGCCTCGCTGAAACATTCAAATAAAGCCATACGTGCGCGCATATCGCTGGTTATTAGCCTACCTTTCATTCCGTTAGGTTAATGGTGTTTATCGTCATTTATTCCTTCTGTGATCCTGCTTCTTTTACTATATTTTGCACCCAAAAACTCCATAATTTTAGCTTAAACCGTGAAACGGTTATGTTGTCCCCAACGGTAAGTTTCGAGCGCTGCTTGGTCTACGATAACAGATTTATACATCTGTATAAATAAAATGCTGTTTTTTTTCTTTCTATAATCCAATGATAATTCTGAAAGGAAATGCGCCTAGAGCACAGATCAATGGCCGAGAGTTTACTGTTGCTATAGTAACGAGCGCAACTTCCTCGCGCATCTGATTGATAATAAACTGCGCACTCTTATATCTTTATATATTTTAATTAAAAAATCTTACATATTGTGCCTTTAATATAATATTATAGTAAAACACTTAACTTTTTGCAAGCAAATAAAAAAAAAAATCATCTTATAATTTACAGTGAAAACCCTAAATTGACATTCTCTGTGTGACACTTTGTTTGTTTTTTTCATTTTAATAATAATTTTTTGTTATCAGTTATTAGGGTGTTGTGTTGTTAAATGATTGCTCATGACACATCATTCCCAGAACATTATCATGCAACATCCTGAATCACTTGTAAAGCACTTTGCTTGTAGATTAATAGTAATTTGTTAGAATTTTAGGATTTTTTTTCTGGCATGAAAGCATTTCCTGAAGTAGTTGCTCTGCTCAATGTTTATGCACTGAAAAATTACTCACAAATACTTTAAATTTGTGGAAATGGGAAGTAACACATGGAATGAAATGAGAAAGGTTAGTATTTTCTCGTAAAACACTCTGAGAGTCTTCAGGTTCGTCTTTATGCCTGACCTGTGGAATAACGGTCATTATAAACAGCGCTACACCCTCTAATTACTGCTCCAGCTCTGGATGTAGATATTCTGACAGAGTAATAATGCAGCGCAGAAACACATATAAACACATCATTATGTGCTGCTGTGACGCTCTCAGATGTAGGGAAACGTTGAGCGCAGATATAAAGTGTTGATGTGTTTGAATGGAGCTTGTGTTTCAGGGGTCACACTGCGCTGGAGATGACAGGACCACCGGCGAGGAGTTTTACACACACAAAGACGAGAGGCCCCGAGCGCCTCGCTTCACCTCCTCCTCATCTCGCTCTCTCTCTCTCTCTCTCTTTCTATCGCTTCACCTCCTCCTCATCTCTCTCTCTCTCTCTCTCTCTTTCTATCGCTTCACCTCCTCCTCATCTCTCTTTCTCTCTCTCTATCGCTTCACCTCCTCCTCATCTCTCTCTTTCTCTCTCTCTTTCTATCGCTTCACCTCCTCCTCATCTCTCTCTCTCTCTCTCTCTTTCTATCGCTTCACCTCCTCCTCATCTCTCTCTCTCTCTCTCTCTCTCTCTCTCTCTCTATCGCTTCACCTCCTCCTCATCTCATCACCTCCTCCTCATCATAACATCATAACTCTTCATCACGGCTCCTGTTAGTGGGTGGGATATATTAGGCAGCAAGTGAACATTTTGTCCTCAAAGTTGATGTGTTAGAAGCAGGAAAAATGGGCAAGTGTAAGGATTTGAGCGAGTTTGACAAGGACCAAATTGTGATGGCTAGACGACTGGGTCAGAGCATCTCCAAAACTGCAGCTCTTGTGGGGTGTTCCCGGTCTGCAGTGGTCAGGATCTATCAAAAGTGCTCCAAGGAAGGAACAGTGGAGAACCGGAGACAGGGTCATGGGCGGCCAAGGCTCATTGATGCACGTGGGGAGCGAAGGCTGGCCCGTGTGGTCCGATCAAACAGACGAGCTACTGGAGCTCAAACTGCTCCAGAAGTTAATGCTGGTTCTGATAGAAAGGTGTCAGAATACACAGTGCATCTCAGTTTGTTGTGTATGGGGCTGCATAGCTGCTGACCAGTCAGGGTGCCCATGCTGACCCCTGTCCACCCTGTGGTCTCTTTCAGCAGGAAAATGCCCCTGCCACAAAGCACAAATGGTTCTAACATTGTGCTAACATCTTGGTGCCAGATAGCACAGCACACCTTCAGGGGTCTAGTAGAGTCCATCAGAGAAGGGTCAGGGCTGTTTTGGCAGCAAAAGGGGGACCAACACAATATTAGGACATAATATGGTCATAATGTTATGCCTGATCGGTGTATATCAATAATACACTCAAAAATATAAAGGTTTTTTTTTGCAGTGAAGTCTGCATGAAACAGAAGTCTTTTCTCCTCTATTGTGCCGTATATCGAGTGAAACGCTTCAGGAACAAGAACAGATGTAGGGCGGGGCTTGAGTGTGTCTGTGGGGAATTGATTGGCTGGTTGTGGTTTGCTATTGGTGGATCTCATGTGAGTGACAGGTGGCTCCACCCTCGTCATCAGAGAAGAGATGAAGTTATTCTGATTCAAGATTATTAACACAATAATGATGTGCACCGATTAAACACTGTAATATTCCATTAAAAAAAACAAGAATTATCCATTTTGGCTTTAAAGGTTATCATGGAACGATGGATGCTCATAAAGAACCTTTACTATATTATTCCATCAATATAATTAAAGGACAAACTGAGAAAATAACATACAAATAATACAATGAAGTGTCAGTTTCTGTCTGATGAAGGTTAGTTCTATTGTGATTAACTCCACGTGCTTGTGTTGTATTAATTGTGAGGTAAACACACACACACACACACACACACCGGTGGTCTGCTGGTGAATTTCGCATCTGACAGCAGCTCCGATGAAACAAAAGCTCGCAGAGGACCGAGGCTCCTCCCTGAGTGTGTGTGTGTGTGTGTGACAGCTGCTGTGTGTGAGCTCAGCTCAGTAAAGCTTCATCTCTAATAGGATGAGCAGCCGCTCGTGTGTGTGTGTGTGTGTGTGTGTATCTGAATGAGCCGCGCATTGTTCGTTTCGTTGTTTCTCTGATCATTTCTGCGGATTGATCGATCAGTGATTGGATGTGATCGGGATTTCTGATGGATCTATCGATGTGAGGACGGCGTCAAACGCGGTACGTACAACAGAGAATCAAGTTGAGCGCGAGCTGCTCTCTCCATATGATCGCGCGCGCCGCCGCTAAACTGTGTGTATTCCGATGGTGACGACGGTGGTGTTTAGAACGGTATTGTTTCTTTTTCCCTCGCGCGTTACTTTGTATCAAAGGCGCGGAGGGTTTATGACGTCACTCCGCGAAACTTCTGTGTTTAATGTGCGTCAATAAATCAGTGTGTGACTGGTGATTTCAGTAACTGCTGAGATGTCATAGCTATATATTAAAAATGTGTGATTGGTAGTTCTGTGTGCAGGGCTGTAGTTATGAATGGAATATGAATATGAGGAGTTTTTCTGCATTGTTATTATTAGTATATTTTCAGTGTTTTCACAGCTAACCATTTTTGGTTCCCCAGTTCTTAAAAAGAACCATTTTAATATTCTAAAGGACCCTTTTAACTGTAATGGATGGTAACGTTTCTTTCTCCATGCACTCTAAAAAATGCTGGGTTAAAAATGGTTGGGTTAAATGTTTGTCCAACATGCTGGGCAGTTTTATTTAACCCAACTATTGTTTAAAAATGACTGTATGGCTGGCTTAAAATGAACCCCAAAAAATAGGTTGGAAATTAAAAATCAGACACATAATTACTAGAGGCAACAATAATAATCAAAAGGTGAACATTTATTAATAAGCTATTTATTATTGTTTAATTATTATTCATTAAACCTATTTTCATTTATTAAACATATGAATAAATGTTAATTTCCAACATACTTTGGGTTCATTTTAAGCAAGCAATACAGTCATTTTTAAACAGTTGAGTTGAGTTTAAATATTTGAGTTAAATAAAACTACCCAGCATGTAGTTTAACCCAATCGCTGGGATAAAACAACCCAACCGCTGGGATAAAACAACCCAACCGCTGGGATAAAACAACTCAATCACTGAGATAAAACAGCCCTATCACTGGGATAAAATAACCCAATCGCTGGGATAAAACAACCCAATCGCTGGGATAAAACAACCCAATTGCTGGGATAAAACAACCCAACCGCTGGGATAAAACAACTCAATCACTGAGATAAAACAGCCCTATCACTGGGATAAAATAACCCAATCGCTGGGATAAAACAACCCAATCGCTGGGATAAAACAACCCAACCGCTGGGATAAAACAACCCAACCGCTGGGATAAAACAACTCAATCACTGAGATAAAACAGCCCTATCACTGGGATAAAATAACCCAATCGCTGGGATAAAACAACCCAATCGCTGGGATAAAACAACCCAACCGCTGGGATAAAACAACCCATTCACTGGGATAAAACAGCCCAGCTGCTGGGATAAAACAACCCAATTGCTGGGATAAAACAATCCAACCGCTGGGATAAACCAGCCCAACTGCTGGGATAAAACAACCCAATCGCTTGGCATTTTTTAGAGTGTGGAATGCCAATAAAGAGGCTTAATTTGTTCTTAAGAGTGTAACAGGTATTGGTCTCTCCTGATCCTGAGGTCAGCTCTCCCGTGACCCCTGGGGTCGTGTAGGGTGTGTCCATGTCAGCGTTTGGCCTGTTTCCGTGACTTTATCCCCCAATGAAGGCGATCCGACAGACTTCTCCAGCTGGCTATCACAATAACCCGTGTGTGTGTGCAGGATGGCAGCGTTTAGCCCGAGCTCTCAGCAGTGAGCGGTTTGAGAAGAGAATAATGTTTGTTAATCTCATTGTCTGCTGTGGGTTCTGTGTTCTTCTCCCTGTGATGTGGCAGGCGGCCAGCGTCCCGACCGAGACAGGATTCCTCAACTATCAGTGCTTTACGTTCACGTGTCTTCGTCTTTCGGGTGTTTTATGTGAAACGCCTGTGCATCAGGGTCGAACAGTCACCATTCAGTCTCCACGAATATCCTAGTGTCATGTAGGAAAGACCTGGATCCGTATGGGGGTTTTGTTTCCAGCTCGGATTCATTTTCAGTGAGAAGCCCTCTCTAAGGTTAGCGATCAGGAAAGGGTGTTTATTCTGTTCATGGTGCATTAGAAGGAGAACAGTGGATTCAGCTCTGATGGGGTTGTAATGAGGGGCATCTGATTGAGCGCGACCGATGGCTGTTCGTCACACCGGCGAGCGTCGATCGTGTATTTACAATTTCTCAGCCAAGGCCAGGCGGATCCGCTCAGCCTGAATTATTGATGAATTGCACTCAATTATGTTAAAGGAGCGCGGCGTAAATCACAGGCTCAGAGATGCTGTCGATCCGTCTCATCCATGATTCAGTCCGTCATGTGTAATGCATGAGCCGGCTCCGGGTGGCCACATTACTGGGTAATTGGAACATTTAAGTGGATTATAGTGCATGTGTGTGTGTGTGAAGCAGGAAAAAGACTTTCTGCATGATTATTATTTAACTGATTTTGAACCGGTTTGATTGTAAGAAGACACTCGGTAACTTTACAATACGGCTTCATTTGTTAACATGAACTAAGAATGACCAATCCTTGGAGTTCATACGGACACACGTCATGTTAACATTAGTTAATGCACTGTGAACTAACAAGCTGTAAAAATACTTTATGCGTTAACTGATGTTAATAAATGAGATCTTATTGCAAAGTGTGTGTTTTGATGGATATGAATGTCTGCATGCTGTTATTGGTGTGTTTTATTTGTTGCATTCAAATAAATTAGTTCTATTCTAAATTTTAATTAAAAACCATGAAAATAAAGAAAACCTGCTGTGGTGTTGAAACAAACAAGCATTTGTTGAATATAATTTAGGGCAGTTTGTAAAAGCAGTATTTAAGGTGAAGTTTGTGCTGGATCATTAAAGTCTGAGCTCAGTGTCGTGGGATTCATAAGAAAGTGTTACGAGCAGATCAATACGAGCTTGACCTGTGATGATGAAACACTCTCTGTAAACGCTGTGACCAGGTGAATATAACAGAGTGTGTGTGAGAGTGTGTGTGTGAGTGTGTGTGTGTGAGAGAGTGTGTGTGAGAGTGTGTGAGTGTGTGTGTGAGTGTGAGTGTGTGTGAGAGTGTGTGAGTGTGAGAGTGTGTGTGTGAGAGTGTGTGAGTGTGTGTGTGAGTGTGTGTGAGTGTGTGTGAGTGTGAGATTGTGTGTGTGTGAGTGTGAGAGAGTGTGTGAGTGTGTGTGAGTGTGTGTGAGAGTGTGTGAGAGTGTGTGTGGGTGTGTGTAAGAGTGTGTGAGAGTGTGTGTGAGTGTGTGAGAGTGTGTGAGAGAGTGTTTGAGTGTGTGTGAGAGTGTGTGAGAGTGTGTGAGTGTGTGAGAGAGTGTGTGAGTGTGTGTGAGAGTGTGAGTGAGTGTAAGAGTGTGTGTGAGTGAGATTGTGTGTCAGAGTGTGTGAGAGTGTGTGTGAGTGTGTGTGAGTGTGAGAGTGTGTGTGAGTGACAGTGTGTGAGAGTGTGTGTGAGTGTGTGTGTGAGTGTGTGTGAGTGTGTGTGTGAGTGAGAGTGTGTGTCAGAGTGTGTGAGAGTGTGTGTGAGTGTGAGTGTGTGTGTGAGTGAGTGTGTGTGACAGTGTGTGTGAGTGTGTGTGAGTGTGTGTGTGAGTGTGTGTGAGTGTGTGTGTGTGTGAGTGTGAGTGTGTGTGAGTGAGTGTGTGTGACAGTGTGTGAGAGTGTGTGAGAGTGTGAGTGAGTGTGTGTGTGTGAGTGAGTGTGTGTGAGTGTGTGTGTGTGAGTGTGTGAGTGAGTGTGAGAGTGTGTGAGTGAGTGCGTGTGAATGTGAGAGAGTGTGTGAGTGTGTGTGAGAGTGTGTGTGTGAGTGAGTGTGAGTGTGTGAGAGTGAGTAAGTGTGTGTGAGAGAGTGAGTGAGTGTGTGTGTGAGAGTATGTGTGTGTGTGATAGAGAGAGAGTGTGTGAGTGTGTGTGTTTTTTTTCTCACAGGTTTTGGGAGATATTGTGATGTTGTTCTGATGAGTGTGTGTGTGTGTAAGTGTGTGTAAGAGTGTGTGTGTGATAGAGAGAGAGTGTGTGAGTGTGTGTGTTTGTTTTCTCACAATTTTTGGGAGATATTGTGTGTGTGTGTGTGTGTGTGTTTCGGCGAGGTTTCCACATGCAGTGGCATGAGAGAGAGAGAGAGAGAGAGAAGGACAGTGCATGTGTCTCGTCCCCAGGCCCAGCGTTTGGCACTGCCTCTCTCATCTATTAATCATGGCGACTGCTTTCTTATTCTGTTGCCATAGTTTCAGGCTGAAACACTGTTGGTGTGTGTGTGTGTGTGAGGGGCCATGGGACGTTTCAGACCAGCAGAGCAGCTTAAAGGAGCCACGGCGGCTTCAGCGCTGGACAATAATGTACAGACACAGACTGATTAGTGCTCGTCCCAATGTGTGTGTGTGTCACTGTGAGAGAGGAATCTGTGGGAAAACAGGAACGCTTCTGCCAGGACTTTATCTGCCAAGTGTACAGACGTTTCCTTTAACCCTCAAACACATTCAGAACGCCAGTAAAACACCTGTGAGAAAGGTCTTAAAAGGATTGTTTAACCAAACATGATCATTTATTGTTTCTCATGTTGTTCAAATGTTGTATGTCTTTCTGGTAACACTTTACAATAACGTCTCGTTTGTTAACATTAGTTCATTAACATGAACTAACTAAACCCTACTCAAACACTGGGTTGTTACATCTGACCCAGGATCTGGGTAACACAAAAACTACTCAAACACTGGGATGTTACGTCTGACCCAGGATCTGTGTAACACAAAAACTACTCAAACACTGGGTTGTTACGTCTGACCCAGGATCTGAGTAACACAAAAACTACCCAAACACTGGGTTGTTACATCTGACCCGGGATCTGGGTAACACAAAAACTACTCAAACACTGGGTTGTTACATCTGACCCAGGATCTGAGTAACACAAAAACTACTCAAACACTGGGTTGTTACATCTGACCCAGGATCTGGGTAACACAAAAACTACTCAAACACTGGGTTGTTACGTCTGACCCAGGATCTGAGTAACACAAAAACTACTCAAACACTGGGTTGTTACGTCTGACCCAGGATCTGGGTAACACAAAAACTACCCAAACACTGGGTTGTTACATCTGACCCAGGATCTGAGTAACACAAAAACTACTCAAACACTGGGTTGTTACATCTGACCCAGGATCTGGGTAACACAAAAACTACTCAAACACTGGGTTGTTACATCTGACCCAGGATCTGAGTAACACAAAAACTACTCAAACACTGGGTTGTTACGTCTGACCCAGGATCTGGGTAACACAAAAACTACTCAAACACTGGGTTGTTACATCTGACCCAGGATCTGGGTAACACAAAAACTACCCAACACTGGGTTGTTACATCTGACCCAGGATCTGAGTAACACAAAAACTACTCAAACACTGGGATGTTACGTCTGACCCAGGATCTGAGTAACACAAAAACTACCCAAACACTGGGTTGTTACATCTGACCCAGGATCTGGGTAACACAAAAACTACTCAAACACTGGGTTGTTACATCTGACCCAGGATCTGAGTAACACAAAAACTACTCAAACACTGGGTTGTTACATCTGACCCAGGATCTGAGTAACACAAAAACTACTCAAACACTGGGTTGTTACATCTGACCCAGGATCTGGGTAACACAAAAACTACTCAAACACTGGGTTGTTACATCTGACCCAGGATCTGAGTAACACAAAAACTACTCAAACACTGGGTTGTTACGTCTGACCCAGGATCTGAGTAACACAAAAACTACCCAAACACTGGGTTGTTACATCTGACCCAGGATCTGGGTAACACAAAAACTACTCAAACACTGGGTTGTTACGTCTGACCCAGGAACTGAGTAACACAAAAACTACTCAAACACTGGGTTGTTACGTCTGACCCAGGATCTGAGTAACACAAAAACTACTCAAACACTGGGTTGTTACGTCTGACCCAGGATCTGAGTAACACAAAAACTACCCAAACACTGGGTTGTTACATCTGACCCGGGATCTGGGTAACACAAAAACTACTCAAACACTGGGTTGTTACATCTGACCCAGGATCTGAGTAACACAAAAACTACTCAAACACTGGGTTGTTACATCTGACCCAGGATCTGGGTAACACAAAAACTACTCAAACACTGGGTTGTTACGTCTGACCCAGGATCTGAGTAACACAAAAACTACTCAAACACTGGGTTGTTACGTCTGACCCAGGATCTGGGTAACACAAAAACTACCCAAACACTGGGTTGTTACATCTGACCCAGGATCTGAGTAACACAAAAACTACTCAAACACTGGGTTGTTACATCTGACCCAGGATCTGGGTAACACAAAAACTACTCAAACACTGGGTTGTTACATCTGACCCAGGATCTGAGTAACACAAAAACTACTCAAACACTGGGTTGTTACGTCTGACCCAGGATCTGGGTAACACAAAAACTACTCAAACACTGGGTTGTTACATCTGACCCAGGATCTGGGTAACACAAAAACTACCCAACACTGGGTTGTTACATCTGACCCAGGATCTGAGTAACACAAAAACTACTCAAACACTGGGATGTTACGTCTGACCCAGGATCTGAGTAACACAAAAACTACCCAAACACTGGGTTGTTACATCTGACCCAGGATCTGGGTAACACAAAAACTACTCAAACACTGGGTTGTTACATCTGACCCAGGATCTGAGTAACACAAAAACTACTCAAACACTGGGTTGTTACATCTGACCCAGGATCTGAGTAACACAAAAACTACTCAAACACTGGGTTGTTACATCTGACCCAGGATCTGGGTAACACAAAAACTACTCAAACACTGGGTTGTTACATCTGACCCAGGATCTGAGTAACACAAAAACTACTCAAACACTGGGTTGTTACGTCTGACCCAGGATCTGAGTAACACAAAAACTACCCAAACACTGGGTTGTTACATCTGACCCAGGATCTGGGTAACACAAAAACTACTCAAACACTGGGTTGTTACGTCTGACCCAGGAACTGAGTAACACAAAAACTACTCAAACACTGGGTTGTTACGTCTGACCCAGGATCTGAGTAACACAAAAACTACTCAAACACTGGGTTGTTACGTCTGACCCAAGAACTGAGTAACACAAAAACTACTCAAACACTGGGTTGTTACGTCTGACCCAGGATCTGAGTAACACAAAAACTACTCAAACACTTGGTTGTTACGTCTGACCCAAGAACTGAGTAACACAAAAACTACTCAAACACTGGGTTGTTACGTCTGACCCAGGATCTGGGTAACACAAAAACTACCCAACACTGGGTTGTTACGTCTGACCCAGGATCTGGGTAACACAAAAACTACTCAAACACTGGGTTGTTACGTCTGACCCAGGATCTGGGTAACACAAAAACTACCCAACACTGGGTTGTTACGTCTGACCCGGGATCTGGGTAACACAAAAACTACCCAAACACTGGAAAAATAACTCAAAAGGCTCAACCCAGGATTTGGGTAGAATAAATAACCCAAGATGTTTTAGATTGTAGTTAATAATAATGTTTGTGTTAGTTCTCAGTGCTTTAACTAATGTTAACAGATAAGACATTTGTTTTAAATAATGTATTAGTAAATGTTGAGATTAACTAAGATTAAGCAACGTTGTAAAAGTATTGTTAGTTCATGTTAATATAGTTAACTAATGGAACATTATTGTAAAGTGTTCAACGAAACGAAAGATATTTTGAAGAATGTTGGGAACTGAACAGCACTGCACAACACAAACAGATTTCTCCGAATATCTTCAGGCATGTGCGTTCGGAATGACACGAGGGAGGAAATGAGCGTTTAGTTTACATGCACGTTTTAACCCGATTATGCTTAATAATCCGACAGCATGTGTACCATAGTTATCATAACCGACCGACACGGCTAGATTACCCAGCGTTCATCTGTGATATTCCACAGGAAAGCGTCTTTACTGGGGAATGAATATTTGGAGGCAGGAAATTTATCACAATGATAAATATATGATAAAAATATGTTTGTGTTGTGTCAAAATACTGACTGTTCATGCAGCATCACATAGCACACACAGTCTTGTGTATTGCTTGCGTTGTCAGGTTATTGGTTTGCATGTTAACCGGGACAGCAGGGTAATTCAGTCGGTTATCAGTGTAAACGTGCTCCGCAATGACAGATCATTTCTTCATATCCCTTTAACACACCCGCAGACCCTGATCCTCGCTCTTCTAGCGGTTATTTTTAGGCGGGCAGACGCTTTAATCATCAGATATTCTCCTGAGCTCTGAATGGAGACGTTTGTCTTTCTGCTGTGATTTACAGCGTCTCTCTGACCTGAGCTTCTGATCTACAGGCGGATGAAACGCTCCGAGTCTTTGATCTTCATGAGATCATCTCTGACGAGCACAACCGTGATGCATTAAAACATCGTCCACGTGTCCACAGGAGAATCCCAGCCAACAAAAATATGCTCTGAGAACGCTTTGAGTTATGAAAACATGTTTTGAAAATGTTAAAGAGGAGGTCTAATGCTATTTCCTGCATTCTGCCTTATTTACACTGTTCAAGAGTTGATTCTCATGATAAACATGGACAAAGTTTCAAAAAAGATTTGGACGTATGACGGAGTATTTCTGTGTGTTTCGGAAAGTTTTTTTCGAGTATGGCCCTGTATGACATCATAAAGGGCGGAACTCCTTGTATGGGCACTTCTCCTGGATGACACACACACACACAATGTCAACAATGTCACTAAAGAAGTGTGTTTCTGGTGTGAGGGAAAGATCACCTTGTTCAGCTTCCCAAATAACCCAGCGTTAAGGGAACAGTGGATGCAGTTTGTGTTTCCGGAGTTCTGCAAGTGTGTGTGTTTGTTTCCGGTCATGAGTGGAAACCGCAGGCGTGAGTGAAACTGCACCAAATGTGTGTGTTTTGTTGGCAATCGGCACGCAAGTGCATACAATGTGAACAAAACCAACGGATAGAGAATCAAGAGTTATCCAGTGTGTGTGTGTGTGTGTGACTCTTGGGAGATATGAAGGATCAACACTACTCTATAGATACTCCAGAGACTGGCAGAAACTGTGTGTGTGTTATGAGCGCTTAACAAACATTCCAGTGTGTCATTCTTCAATCATTATGAGAACGTTAGTTTTGAACGTTCTGAAACAAGTAGCAACATTTAAAAAATAATAATTTTTGAATGTTTAAATAATTCCATGACGTTTTGAGAACATTATTAAAGTCCAGATTAACGTTCTATTAGCGTTACTGGAAGAACGTTCTGAGAATGTTCCCTGTTGAAGCTGAACTGTTTGGAGGGAAGTGAACAGCAGATATTCATCTGACAGGACTTTATCGTGGATTAGCGGCGCGTCTCAGTTCACATAATCTCAGTGATTTGTTTGCGTATGTTTTGTTATTCTTGTTGGCTTTGTGATGAAGCTTTTCCTGCCGTCCGCAGAGCATGTAAACACTCTCACAATAACGCTCCTGTGTTTGCATTCACGAACAAATTGCAGCCATGTGGCGTCGCGCAGCCGCTCGTACACGCGCGACCACAAGACTGCCAGTGTTCGGCTGGGACCCGTCCGTCAGGAACGACACAGGAACACTTATCACCTCTCAGAGGAGCGGCCGGCAGCGTTTCCTTCCTGCAGATCTGTTACACATGTGCCTCCCATGAGCCCTTTCATCACAGACGTCTCTCTGTTTTTGCCTCATAATCATCTGTTCTTCGTCAAAGCGGCAGCTGTTTATTCCTTGTGATTTAATTCCTAAATAAGCTGTGGTTTTCACTCACGTTCAGCTTTCAGAAAGCTCCCGCATCTCAGCTTGATAAGAGAAACGGCAGAGTCAGCAAAGAGCCGGTCGTCCATCTTGTGCTGTTGCAGGCCGCGTCGCGCGGCTAATTTAAGGGTTGCAGCAACAGTCTCCAGATATACGGCAACAACTGACCTACATATGAGCCGCGGCCGGCGCACCTGTCTCTGATCTCCCACCGCCTGCCTGTGTGCATACGAGCGAGCGGCTCAAACAAACAGCGCTTCATCAGCAGATAAGACGCCGCGAGCGACACAATGGCTGCATTCATGGCTGCGTTACTCTAGAAGGGTTTGGACAAGCGTGTCTCTTGTTTGTAAATGGACACAGTGGATGTTGTGCTGCAGAGTTCACGTCATGTCACTGAGTTTGCTCTTTTACTGCCACACAAGGATTGCTTTAATTAGTCATCTTGATTTTGTATTACAGCAGCACAAGCATCTCAACATTAACCGTTTAAACAGGCAGGACATGAAAATCCATCCATTTTATAAATGCATACTATAGATCTTATTATTCCATGTTTGATCTAATTAGAGAATGACAGGTGAAATGACTGAAAATGCTGTATTATGGATGCCAGACAAGCCATTTGGTGGTCATTTTGTAAAGAAAACCGCATTCAAACGCGCTTGCCTATATGCTTACGTGCCGTCACCGTTCTCACAGATTCACGTTTTTTGAGTGTGTCTTAAATTATAGTTCACTTACTCAGTATCTTAAAAAACAGTCACTCTTGTATTGTTCACGGTCAAAATAAGTGCATGGGAAATGAATGGGAAACGGATTAGTACCAAACAAGCGTTCCCTGTTTCCCAAACGCTCGTTTTATGAGATATCAACCTCAAATTTGGAGCAGAACTTGTTTAGATGTATGCCTTTTTGTCACAGTTTTAGAGTGGAACATGTTTTGGAAAATATATTTTTTTAATATAAAATTGAAGAGTGTTTTTGTGCATTTTTTATAACAATAAACTTTTAAATTAATCTGCCGAGCATCCTCTTTAAAAAGAGCCCAAACTTCAGTCTGTGCTTTAAAACACTGGAGATTTCTCACAGTTTAAGTTGGAAATTTGTGCAAAAAGTGAATAAATGGATTAGAACTACTGCGTAGATGTAATCTAGTGCCATAAAATCCCCTCAAAATACAAGAGAAAAACATTATCAAGCTAAAATGCTGCTGCTGACATGGCGTTAAAAAAATAGTTCATTAATAGCTTTTTAATTAAGTTAGCTTCGTGCATGACCACATCTAAATGAACTGTTTTTATTAAAGTCCAAAACATGATTTAATATTGCTGAATCTACCTAAACGCATTCATTTATACCTACAAAAAAGTCAAGTCGACCAGCTCTTTAAGGTGAAACTCGAGCGTCTCAGTCATCGAGCTTCAGGAGGAGATCAGATGAAGAGCGTGGTCTGATTCAGGGATTGATTTCAGGGAGTTTTCAGATGGAGTCGGTGTGTGTCTGTGTGAAGTGAGGATCCAGAGCTTACATTAGACGAGCGTACATTAGCGCTGGTCCTTCAGTAACTCAGTGTCCTGCTGAAGACGCTTTGCTCCAGTCGTTTATCTGGACGACTCCACGCTTTTCATATGCTAATTGCTCTGGACCCTTTTTTCCCAGGTTACTGTAATGAAAAGAGCCGTTCATCGTCCAGGCTTCCGTATGGAATGCGACAGTGTGTCAAATAAACTCGGCTTAATTGAGGCTTGTCTAACGAGCGGAGCGCCGGCTGTTCGCTTCACTGCCGCTGCCGGTTAATGTGGAAGCCGTTGTTTAATGGTTAAACAGTTAACAAGAGCTCGATTCATGTGGGACTTCCCATTCTGTAAAGCACGGCATGTCAGGAGCAATCATTGCGATCGCACAGAGACGTTGAAGTTAAAACTAGAGCTGGAGTCTGTGTGTTTAGATCAAAGTTAGTTTGAATAGGACTGTGAGAGTCGGGCTTCCGGCACTGAAACTCTGACTCTAAACTGAATCAGCTGGTTTCTATACTCTGATGAAATGCAGATTTGAGATTTTATGTGGTGTGTGTGTGTGTGTGTGTGTGTGTGTGTCAAGTCACCTTTATTTATATAGCGCTTTTTACAATGCAGATTGTTTCAAAGCATCTTCACAGAGATTGTTTTGGCTGCACAGCAGATCTAACAATCATTAGTTATTAATTTAGGGGCCGATACCACTTTCAACTGAAAACTGAGAACTTTTAATGCGTTCTCGCCGTTAATTTACATGACAACTGCGTTTTGGTGACCACAATCTCTGCTGGGACGCGTTGGTAATGTCCAGGCGCAGGTCCACCATCTGATCTGGATACGGCCCGGATCCGGCTGACTGCAGTAAACCTCGGGATAAACAGAGAGACTAACATTAGCGTAGATGCCATTCCTCTTATGATGTAACGAGTACATCAGGTGTTATGGGAAGTGTTCCCGGTTCCGGCTGACCTAGTTAATGCAGCCTAACAATCATTTAACTGATTTGAATAAAATATAAATAAAAAATGTTCTGTGTGTATGCCATAGTAAAGAGATGCGTTTTTAGTCTAGATTTAAACTGACAGAGTGTGTCTGCTTCCCGAACAATGCTAGGAAGGCTGTTCCAGAGTTTAGGTGCTAAATAGGAAAAGGATCGACCGCCTGCAGTTGATTTTGATATTCTAGGTATTATCAACTGGCCAGAGTTTTGAGACCGCAATAGACGTGATGGAGTATAATGCGTTAAGAGCTCGCTCAAGTACTGGGGAGCTAAACCATTTAGTGATTTGTAAGTAATTAGCAAGATTTTAAAATGTATGCGATGTTTAATAGGGAGCCAGTGCAGTGTTGACAGAACCGGGCTAATATGGTCATACTTCCTGGTTCTAGTAAGAACTCGAGCTGCTGCGTTTTGGACCAGCTGCAGTTTATTTATTAAGCGAGCAGGGCAACCACCCAGTAGAGCATTACAATAATCTAGCCTTGAGGTCATGAACGCATGAACTAACTGTTCAGCATTTTGCATTGAAAGCATGTGCCGTAATTTAGATATATTTTTAAGATGGTAGAATGCAGTTTTACAGATGCTAGAAACGTGGCTTTCAAATGAGAGATTGGTATCAAAGAGCACACCCAGGTTCCTCACTGACGACGAGGACTTGACAGAGCAGCCATCAAGTGTTAGACAGTATTCTAGGTTACTACATATATATTTTTCTGAATTAAGTTGCAGGAAATTACTAGTCATCCAATTTTTTATATCAGCTATGCATTCCGTTAATCTTGTGAATTGGTAAATTTTGTCAGGGCGTGAAGAAATATAGAGCTGAGTATCGTCAGCATAACAATGAAAACTAACGCCATGCTTCCTAATGATATCTCCCAGTGGTAGCATGTACAGGGTGAAGAGCAACGGTCCTAGCACTGAGCCCTGCGGTACTCCATACTGAACTTGTGATCGGTGTGAGATCTCTTCATTTACTGCTACAAACTGATAACGGTCAGATAAGTATGATTTAAACCATGCCAATGCAATTCCACTAATGCCAACATCATTTTCGAAAACAGTGTATGTGTGTGTGTGAGTGTTTGAGAGAGTTTGTGTGTGTGTGTGTAGACAAAACATTTGACCCCGAGGCCACAGGAAGTTTCTGTCTGGTCTCTTGCCTTCAGACTGATAATCAAACGCGAGACCTTCAGAAACCTGTTTGCCTGAAACGTTTCCTCTTGTTTGGGTTAAATACACTCGTGATTTCAGGAGAAGACGACTCTGACAGGCGAACCCATGCTGCTTTAGTTGAGAATCATGCGATGATTCAGAGGCTTCATTAAAGCGCAGCAGCAGGAACATACATCCGTCTAATGGAGGGAATAGTCTCATGTCAGCGGCGTGTCTCCCAGCAACACGGCTGCGGTACCGTCACATTCTCACACGCTAGTGTAGGTCAAAGGTCACAAGGACAGAGGTCAGTCAGCCCAGGATTATGATTATGATGAACTGTATTTCATTACATTAAAGTTTGACATGAATTAAAGCCGAAATGAAGCTAAAGTTGTGTCTCTGTTTGTTGACAGACCGTTTAAAAAGTTACATTTTTAGGCTGGTCTGCCTGAGCGGTCTAACAGCGCTCGTCAATGATGGCCAATCAGATTAAAGAAGGCGGGGCTTAATGCTCACAGAAGACGAGTGAGTTCCAACACAACACTTTTAGTTTTTACAGTGAAAGAGTGCATGATAAGATATAACTAGCTAAGCGTTTATGCTATGTTTAAGGACCCACAGTCACATACAGTGATGCAAACCACTCAACTTTTTTAATGTATTTTTGCCATTTTGAATGGAATATATTTTGTGTTTGTAAACGGCGATGGCGTGTTTTGTGGGCGGAGCCTGTCTGGTGGCAGTAGCACTCTAAGGAAGCCACGTAATAAAACAATAAAAACGTCATTTCTGAGTTTATATCTGACAATTTAGACTTTTTTTCTTGCATTTCTGAGTTTATATTTCACAGTTCTAAGAAGAAAATTTCCTGTGAAAATCGTGATATTAACTCGCAATTGCAAGAAAAAAGTCAGAATTGTGAGATAGGCCTAAAAATGTTATGTTAAATGTTACCTATATAAAACGTTATAGGTTTAAATTAATTCATGCTGTTACTGTAAAGCTATTATGCCTGTATGAACTGCATGTGAATATTATGTAGATCTGTTGTAGATCCATGCTTTAGTAGACTAATCCTCTCAGGTTTCATCAGTCCCGTCTGTGGCTTGCCACCATAAATGTCCGCGTGTAGCTTCACAGAGCGTCTTGAAGACCATATTTTATGCATTCCAATTCTGACGTCCAAAGACATTTGCTTCTCTTATTCCGTGGATTTTGCCCAGGTTTTCTGCCACCACAATGCGTGCACAGCTTCAGATGACAGTGACGTCGAGCATTAATAGGCTAATATATGCTAACATTCAATGATCCTTCATTACTGAATCTGATGAGAGAGAAAAATGTCCTTTTCTGACATATTAGACACACAAACAATTATTTGAGAGTTTAAATGGATTACTTCACAACTATATGTGACCCTGGACCACAAAACCAGTCATAAGGGTCACGAGGTGTATAGATCATCTGAAAGCTGAATAAATAAGCTAAAAATCTGGAATCTGAGGGAGCAAAAAAATCTAAATATTGAGAAAATCTCCTTTAAAGTTGTCCAAAAGAAGTCCTTAGCAATGCATATTACTACTAATAATACATTTATGAGATATTTCACAATGTACACAATATCTTCATGAAACATGATCTTTACTTAATATCAAATACAGATGAATTTAAAATCAAGGATTCATATTTTAATTGATTTAAATACGCGGACGATATGGCACTTGTGTCTGGAACTGAAATTTGCTTCAAAACTGGTGTAAATATGGAGATAAATATGAATAAAACCAAGGAATTGATCATTAGTAGGAATAAAGTAGATTTTACTGAATGCTTGATGGATATCAAATACAGACGGTTTTAAGTTTTAAATATTTAGGAACATTTATTGATAGTAAATTGAGAATTGCTGGAACTCTTCTCAGAGGTTAGAACATTCTAGTCAGTATATTTTAGAGCTGGTTTATAAGAACCTTGTCGAGTGTTTTGTGTTTTAATATGACTGTGGTTTGGACTATTGCCAGTTACAGTTTTTTCCAATTGCTAACACACAATTTTGCAAACTAGGCTGGTTTTATCAAAATACTTAACACAATATCTATATACCTCGTATATCTTGCAAAATGAAGCACTGCAACCAAAACTACATTAGCATTATCAAAATCATACTTTTGCACGCAATGGCACACACTTCATTCATATATCCAGATTTCTGTCTAACCAGCTACACACTGTTGGGCATAATGAAAAGCACTCTCATCTTTAGTATGCTTTGCCATAATACTAAAATTGCAGAAAATTCTTCAGATTGTTCACATGCACAGATATTTGCAGACACACACACATGCTGTTGACATTTCTTTTTTCATTTTCACCAAACAAGTCAGTGCATTATATGCACAGCAGATATATTTACATGGGACTGAACAAAAATATGCTCACAAAAAAACAGTAAAAAGAAAATTGCATCCTCCCTCTTCCTCTTCCCCTCTCTGCAACTTCTTCCATTGCTGTTGTAAAAAAGGTGCTCACCTGTGGTCTTTACACTAGCCATTAACCAATGAGGTGATGGCCGGGTGGCACATGTATTGGTCAGTTAGCTCATGTAGTGTCATTCTGAATGGCAGTGTTTTGACATGTGACTTTATGTCAGATGGTTGTGTCTTATGCAGAGAACCGTGTTCAGTGCATTTAAAAAGTGCCATTTTGAACCGTTTTAGTGTGTTAGCAACTGGAAGTTGCTAGTGCAATTTAGGACAACCACAAAGACCACCGAATGAAACTGATCAAACAAGAGTCAAACTAAAAGCACAGGTTTTTACTGAAGATTGTTCTCATCCGAGGAAAGAGGTGTATCAAATGCCGTTAGAATGTTAAATACTCCGAGTGTGAGGGGGATTGTGTTACTTCTTGTCTTCTTATGTGATATTGAATGTGTTTCTTTGTGGTGAAGCCAAAAAATTTCCACTACAATAAAGCGACTAACTAACTAATATCCTAATGATTTTTGCCATAAAAGAAAAATGGATAATTTTGACATTGTTGGATAATGATACACCCGTGAGACGCAGGACTGGGTTTGTGCTGCAGACCAGGAACTTCTTTTACCATTCTTATTTCTTTATTCCCTTAAATCCCTTTTAGCCCTTTAATTATTTAACGTCTTTAAATAAAAAGACCTCCCCAGTGTTCGAGACATGGCCTTGTTCAGATCGTTTCAGAGCAGCTTCACCGTAATAAACAGAATCAATGATGCAAAAGTATTTCATAAAGCAGCTCTACAGAAGACAATAGAGTGGTTATTCAGGTCAGGTCTGGGTTTGAATTGATATCAGGAATGAAGTTGTTGTCGCTGAGGGCCGAATCCTCCGGTAATCTCATCTAGTGCTCTGGACGCTGTAAGACAATCACACGTGATTATGCGAGCGCTGGCGTCATCTTCCTCCGTCCCGAGCCGCTCGCGGTCACAGAGCTCGTGTTACGCCGCTCCTCCGGATGTGAGGCAAACGGTGGATGTTATCATGCAGAGCATGCTGGGAGTGTTACGCGGGACCCCATGGGGCTCGGCTAATTGGTGTTCCTGGTTTAGACTGGTTTTCAATGGGTTTTGGACAAAGGCGTCAGTGTGGATCACGTGGGGAAAGAGACGAGGCGAGGGGCCCGAGACAAAGAGCTCAGGACGCCCCATTACTGACCACAAATCACCCCGTGTTCGGCCCCAACACGCTATCTGTGACCCACATGCTCATCCGTGTGTGAAGAGCGCCTGTATTCCCCTCTCGCAGCATCAGGTGTTCAGGGAAAGATCCTCGTTCTGTCAGCATTTGCTCTCCGTACAGTGAGTCAGTGTTTGAGTGATTTAATGGATCTCTCATCTTTCTGCCAGTCGGTCTGCTGATGCGCACTTCCTGTCAGTGAAGGATGTGACATCATCGTTGGCCTCCAGTCTGCGGATGACATGTGAAACTACTGATATGATAAAGAGTTTGATTGAGTTTGATTATTATTACAGTGTGTGTGTGTGTGTGTGTGAGTGATTGAGTGAGAGTGTGTGTGTGTGTGTGTGTGTGTGTGTGTGTGAGAGAGAGTGTGTGCTTGTTTATGTGATTTATGAGGACACAAATGTGTATAATGACATGGGTATTACACTGGTATTACAACGTAAACGTGGAAATGTCCTCATAATAAAAATAGCTTTAAAAACATACTAAACAATGTTTTATTAAAAATGTAAAAATGCAGAATGTTTCCTGTGATGGGTAGTGTGTGTGTGTGTGTGTGATGGGTAGGTTTAGGGGTAGGGGTAGTGTAGGGGGATAGAATGTACACTATAAAAACCATTACACCTATGGAATGTCCTCATAATGTAGTTGCACCGACAAGTGTGTGTATGTGTGTGTGTGAGTGTGTGTGTGTGAGAGAGTGTGTGTGTGTGCGTGTGTGAGATCTGTCAGTCATCAGAATGTCCTCCTGATGAAGGTTGTGTGTCAGATGTGTTGTTGTGTTGTGGAGGAGTCAGTGATGTGGGATGTGAGGAGTGAATTCAACAGGAACACTGACGCTTTTATAAGCATCAGATCAGGAAACAGCAGCGTTTACACGTCACACGACTGACTCCAGATCATTCTCCAGCATTTGGCCATAAACACTTCCGACTCGCGGTGATGTAATGAGCCGTAATCGACTGCTGGTTCTCTTACGGTTTGGCAGGCGATGGTAAACTCACGTCATTTTAATAATCCTAAGAACCTTTTTAAAGAGGATCAATTCTGCTGTCTCCATCTTCATCATTCTTCAGTGTGTGATGTGTGTTTGAGCAGGAGTTCTTCTCTCTATCAGTGTCAGTGTTTCTGAACTCCTGAACGCCTCCATCTTGAGTTTCTTCCGGGAACCAACACCTCACAATATTCCTCATTATAATAATTAATACGCAGAATAAAGGGGCGGGGCCTGGTTGAGTTACTTAGGAGTGTGTTGAAACTAGCGGTTATGGTAAGGGGCGGGGCATTTCCCAAACACCAATCACAACACACTGCTCCAGCCGACCAATCAGAGCACAGTGTGCTTTTCAGAAGGAGGGGCTTCATAGAGACAGGAACTAAACAGAGTTACTGACAGACTGGGAAGAGAGGAGCCGCAACAATGGAGAATATGAGGGAAATAATCAACATTCAAGCAGGAAAACCTGCTAGTAGAGCACAACATCAGACTTTGTTATAGTGTAGCTGAAGAAACCTTCCTATATGAGGATGATGGGAACGCTGGCGGAGTGGCTGGCTTTAATCCCGTTGAGTGAAATAAAGGAGTAGCGCTGGAGGGGCGCCTGTTCCCTCAGATAGAGACACTATAATCTGCTGCGCTGGGATTTACCTCAACACACATGCGTCACAAACACTCTCTCTGTGTCCCATAATTTCACTCTCCGCTGGAGGGGTCATGTGACCCACAGTGTCTTGACTTCATGTGTGTCATCATGTGCTTCCTGCTTAGAGGAAAAACATGCCAAACCAGTGGCATGATGAGATAAAGATGAGGAAACATTTGTGTTAATAAAGCAGCGTTTCCATCCCATGTGTTCAAGAGAACAAAATGTCACAAAATAGACTAAGGGAAATATCTAAATATTTGGTAAAATTCTACACGATATTGCCAAAAGTTTTGGGACGCCTGCCTTCACATGCACATGAGCTTTAATGCCATCCCATTCTTAATCCGTAGGGTTTAATATGGAGTTGGCCCACCCTTTGCAGCTATAACAGCTTCAACTCTTCTGGGAAGGCTTTCCACAAGGTTTAGGAGTATGTCTTGGTATGCTGAAGCATTAAGAGTTCCTTTCACTGGAACTAAGGGGCCAAGCCCAACCCCTGAAAAACAACCCCACCCCATAATCCCCCCTCCACCAAACTTTACACTTGGCACAATGCAGTCAGGCAAGTCCCGTTCCCCTGGCAACCGCCAAACCCAGACTCGTCCATGGGATTGCAGACAGAGAAGCGTGATTGGTCACTCCAGAGAACACGTCTCACTGCTCTAGAGTCCAGTGGCGGCGTGCTTTACCCCACTGCATCCCACGCTTAGCATTGCTCTTGGTGATGTAAGGCTTGGATGAGCTGCTCGGCCATGGAAACCCATTCCATGAAGCTCTCTACACACTGTTCTTGAGCTCATCTGAAGGCCACAGAAGTTTGGAGGTCTGTAGCTATTGACTCTGCAGAAAGTTGGCGTCTTCTGCGCACTGTGACCCTCAGCATGCGCTGACCCCGCTCTGTGATTTTACGTGGCCTATCACTTCGTGGTTGAGTTGCTGTTGTTCCCAATCGCTTCCACTTTGTTATAATCCCACTAACAGTTGAGCGTGGAATATTTAGGAGTGAGGAAATGTCAGGAATGGACTTATTGCACAGGTGGCAACCTATCACGGTACCACGCTTGAGTTCACTGAGCTCCTGAGAGCGACCCATTCTTTCACAAATGTTTGTAGAAGCGTCTGCATGCCTAGTGCTTGATTTATACACCTGTGGCCATGAAGTGATTGAACACCTGAACTCAGGGATTTAGAGGGGCGGCCCAATACTTTTGGCAATATAGTGTAAGTCAGTTCTGAGCATGGCTACTGGGTTCATATGTACCAGTGACTGAAATATCTGACTCAACCTGCTTGTTAGAACACATGATTGTGTTTCCTGTGAAGCGTTTGTTCGTCTCTGATTGTAGCAGGTCAAACATTCAGTAAAAGCTGGTATGAATCATGTTTCCTCCATTGTTGCTGGTGATTGTGTTTGTATTTGACGGCGTTTTTATGCGTGTGTGTCTTTCATTGTTCCTGAAGGAAATGAAGGATCCTGTGGTGTTTCTCTGCGAGCGGTTGATCCGCGCCAGATTCATTAGTTGAGTGGATATCTGAACTTAAGCAGCTCTTCAATTCCATTACGCAGCTGTACATTATTCAGAGACCTCATTCCTCAGATATTACAGCGAGAGGCTTTAACATGCAGAACAATGATATTTTAGTATCATTCAGATATTATTTTGGTATTGATGAAGAGCTTGAAACGCCAGTTTTGGTGAGAACATGCACTCATTTTTTTTTCTATTTAAAGGGGACGTGCCCTTTTCACAAGATGTAATATAAATCTCTGGTGTCCCCAGAGTGTGTGTGTGAAGTTTCAGCTCAAAATACCCCCAGATCGTTTATTATCGCTTTGTCAAATTTTGCCCCATTTGGGTGTGAGCAAAAACGCACCGTTTTTGTGTGTGTCCCTTTAAATACAAATGAGCTGCTGCTCCCCGCCCCCCTTCCAGAAGAGGGCGGAGCCTTACACAAGCTTCGGATACTCCGTCAACAACAAAACAGCCGAATCTCACTCAGACAAAATGACAGAAATAAGCAGTTGTGGAGTCGACACAGACGAGAGACTCGGGAAGAGGGGCTTTTAGACTGCACCTCACATGACTATACAATGCACAATAAATGTGCGTTTATGAATTACTCAGACGGTGAGCGTTTCCAGAATAAAACTAACGACACAGCTCTAGTCTCTGTGAATACAGTCAGACTATGGTAACTTTAGCCATATTAGCTCTAGAAAGCTCATAAAGAGCTCGCACACATTCACAGGATATGAAGTGCCATCCTCACTTGTTCTGATGTGAAGTTAGCGCCGAAGCGTTGGCGAAGCAGTCGTGAGTAAAATGATTTGCTCAAATATATAACATTTTCCCGCCATTCTTCGGCACATTTCCTTTATAAATGAACTTCACCCACGGTGTCCTCAGAGGCTCTGATGCCGGAGTCTGAGAGACTCGTGTGTTCGCGGGTTCATCAACAGAACATTAGTGATGTTTGTGGCGCACACACTGTGATACTCCAGCGCTGATACAGCGAGCAAACAGAGATGGTGTCTCTGTGCTTCTCACTCAGGGGGCGTGTCTATGCTAAAGGGCCAATCATCAACAGGCATGGGCGGGGCTTCCCTACTCTTACGCAGGAGAGGGGGAAATATGAGAGATTGATAATGATTGATGGGATTATAACAAAAGTATTGGGTGGATTTTTACAATTATAGGCTGTGGACACACACTGTGTTCAAACACCTTATAAAAGTGAGTTTTGCATAATAGGTCCCCTTTAAGCAGCTGTGATGTGCCAACTCTTTTGTCTTTTTCTTTTTCATTTTATTTAAAGTTTTTGGTAATTTTGTTGTGTATGTTTTTCATTTTTATTAGTTGCTTTTAAATGACAGATTTTTTCTGTCAGAAATTTTCTGTTCATTTTATTTCAAGTACAAATGTTTTTATTTTATGATTTTAGCTCTATATCAACCCTCAGTGAGGGATTCTGGGGCTTATCTTTATTCTTCATGGATATTACGTCTGCGTGAACGGCGTCAGAGACGCTCCGATTATCTGAGCGCTGAGACAGAGAATGACCCGTTCGGTCAACGATGATAAACGACGTGGACAAAAGCGGCTGAATGAGATGATAATAGAAGGCAGATTGTGTCCGCGGCTCATTTGAGGGAGTTTAATGGATGGAGATCCCCTGGGAAGAAACCATTTATTCCTGAAATTAAATACATGTTTGACTCGTGAAAACTCTTACAGGATGACGTTCTGTTGTGTTTGTACGTGATCAGTTTTGTCTTATGAAAGTCTTTATTTATGAAGGTTTCCCTGGCTGTGTGAGTGAGATGAGTTTTCGAGGTTTGAGTGACATGAGGGCGAGTAAATGCTGATTTGTGAGTGAAGCGAGCCTCTAACATCAGTGTCTTCGTGTGCCTGTTGGTTTAAGGTTTATAATGAACGCTCCCCTGCCGCTGATGTGATAACGGCTCTTTGTTCTGCTCTTCTCACACACACACACACACACACACACACAGACACACTCCAGGCCTTGGCAGGATTTTTCACGGTGAGCTGATGCTCATTTTCTCCGTCAGGAATCCTCAAGGGCTGTTTTAAAGTCAAAACTTCCACTTTGCGATATCAGAATGCAATTTCTGGCGTCTGGAGCGTAAGCTGCTTTAGCGACGCTGTTTATTTTGCCGCAGCGGAGGGTTTTATCTGAAAAGGAGCATAATCCCGGCGGCGGGCGTTCAGCGCTGAGATGTTGCTGACAGCTTTGAGTCTCTTTGTGTCTCAGCGTTTGCTCCAGCACATCCGCACCTCTGAACGGATCCGGCAGAACCTCTGGCCATGAGCTGCAATCTCTGCATGCATCGGGTCTAAACTTCAGAGAAAATCACTCGTAATCACGCTTAAAATGTTCTGACTTTTGCAGGTGTGCTGCATCCCTCATGCGTCTCCTCTAGTTTCGGGTTCTGAAGTCTTTTTGCTGCCAGTGTCCAACTCATATAAACTCTCATTTGCTCTGGTACTGTATGATCCGCTGTAACTGTGACAAAGCTGCTTGTTTTCAGACTGGTCAGTGTATTAAAAGAAGCAGTTATTTCTGTGCAGAGTAGAGATGCGCGGACGGGCTATTATTTCATCCGCAACCACATCACAAAACTCATCATCCGTCCGCCATCCATCCGCACCAACGTTTTTTGACCAATTTTCAAAGCCGCACCTGCCCGCCATCCGCTGGTTGTAATGGCCGATGGGCGATGAAGGCGCTGCTGACGCGAGCCGCGAGGCTAGAAAGCTCTCGCCTGTTCTAGAAAGGATACTGATCCAATGCAGCAAAGATATTTAAAGGCTAAAGTCCCTAGTATAGCCTGTTGGCTATGAATATTCCCCAGAATATCAGCAGTGAACTCCGTCTCTGATCGGCGCACAGGGACAAAAATAAATAAATATCCTAAATAAAACACACATCGGCAAACCTGACCTTACCTGAAGAGGCTACTGTACAATTTTATCATTGTAATAAAAAACGCAATTTGGCACATCATTTCAACATGCTGCTATTAAGCCCACTACTAATGAAGTCATTGACATAGGCTAATTAACTCTACGCACATGTCAGGGTGACGACTAGGACAAGCCTGAAGAAATTCAACCGTTCATTTTGACTGCATGGGAAGAGAGCGCGTCTTTTTCAGGCAGACAGTGCAACACCAGCAGGCCTAACAATCATACAAGAAACAAACTGTGGAGCCTCGATATTAAAGAAACGCCGACTCGCTGAAAGTCCACCGCTCAACAGTGCAGCGTGCATGCTCACATTTTTAGTTGTCCATAACAACCCCAAAACGTGCCTTGCACATCTAATTAATGGGCAAAGTTTTCAGACTGTTTTTCTTACCTTCTTTCTTTGCTGTGGATGTTATTGAGCTTGTAGAAGTTTAGCTCTTGCGTTCTTCTGAACATCTCGCGCTGCCATTGGCCGATGTCATTTCTGATATCACTCCATAATCTGTCTCTCTTTTAAATGCCTATTCCCCGAGTGCTAGGGTACAGTGACTGGCTGTTTTAAAATATAACTATCGTAACAAAATAACCCAGGCAGTCTCATCTACGAGACGTTAGGCCTCCGTACTGATGGGCTCATAGCTTGCAGGTTTGCTTAGTGGCCTACCAGCCAATGTAGCCTATATATTTTTTTCATTTGATTGGTTCAACCACCACCCGCCCGAATTTAATTAAAATATAATTTTTCATCACGTCATCCGCCCGATCCGTGGTTTATTCGTGGAGTCCGTGGCTGTAACCGCCAACCGCGCATCTCTAGCGCAGAGGTATCAAGAACAGCATGTTCTTTAATAAAACCACAGTATTTTCACCCTGGATCCCTTGGCAAAAACCCAACAGGATTGGCTTTTTTAGGATTACTGCAAAAAAATAAGCTCTGAGGCCAACAAAATGTTATGATTCTTTATGAGTTCTGGAGCCTAAATACAATCAGCTGAAGCTGTATTTGTAAACATCAGCTACAGAAGAGGGCGGAGCTTCAAGAGCTCATGCTCCGGTATACCGGCAACAACACAACAGGACAATCTGGCCGTTCATGTGCAGTTTTTAACTAGGAAACTCGTATATAGTTCTGAGATCATTCTCCCCTACATTGACATTATTGTAGAGGGGAATCAAAAACTCAAAATAACTTTTTCTAAACACTTTAACTACTGAGAACTTGTAAAAAAAAATGTTAAGCATGTTAAGGAAATGAATTAATTTTATGATAAATCACGGTCAAATCATCTATATGAAAAAACACTAAAATCACTTGATTTAAAATGTTAATATGAATTTATGTGTACGCAACATTCTTAATGTTTGAACAATTGCAATAGATATTATTATTTTTTGTATTTTAAAATTGGCCTGTTTTTGTGTGGGTCCCTTTAAATGCAAATGAGCTGATGCTCCCGCCCCCCTTTCAAGAAGAGGGCGGAGCTTCAAGAGCTCATGCTCCGGTATACCGGCAACAACACAACAGGACAATCTGGCCGTTCATGTGCAGTTTTTAACTAGGAAACTCGTATATAATTCTGAGATCATTCTCCCCTACATTGACATTAGAGGGGAATCTGAATCAACTCGTTCATAGAGACTGCTTATGATTTATGGGAATTATAAAAATGAGTGAGTGGATTTTTGCTATTATAGGCTGGTTGTTCTCACACACATCGCTGTTCAAACACCTTATAAAAGTCAATCTTGCATAATAGGACCCATTTAATGTCCAGCATGCTTGATGCTTTTCAAGATCATATAAAAGCTTTAAAAAAATCACAAGAGGGTAAAACGTGAACATATCTCGATACGTCATCTCTGCAGCAATCTATAGTAAAAAAGTTTGTAGCATTTTAATTAGGTTAGATGAACTATCATTTAAATCATTTTGTCGTCCAGCGAAGTTTGCAATGAAAAGTCGATATGAACTCGCTCACTTTGAGAAGAACGGATCTCATCCGCGTCTCCTGAGCTGTTTGAATCTTAAAGCTGACTGTTGTAGCTCCATGTAAAGCCCTTTGAATGATGTGGAGACGCTGCCTCGCTTTCCTCCGTCCTGAATAACGATTCCTGCTATTGTTGTTGTTTTTTCTCTCCGTCTCTATACGTCACTTTCTATATTCTCTTCACGAGCGCCTCGAATTAGCACCAATTATTCTAAGTGTAAAATTAAATTACAGGCTTTAATGAACGAGCGGATCTGCTCCGTAAACTCTGCATTCGGCTCACGTAACCCAACAATTGAGTTTAGATGCTTTGGTGTTTTTCCTGGGAGTGAGACGTAACCTTTGAAAGAAACACAGACCTGTGATCTATGATGCCAGACGCTAAATTAATGAGAAATCTCCATTAGAAAAATGACATGACACAGCTGATATCAGGAGCGTCTCATCACAAACGTCTTCTGACGCAGGGAAGAAATGAGATATTGAACAGCCGTCGCTGTGGAAATCCCTCGGGAGAAAGAGGAGCTCCTGTGTGACTGTGTGTTACTTGACCATCATTGAGATGCTGTAGTTATTATGACATGGACCTTTTTATCATTTTAATGTGTTCCTTGAGGTTCACTTATAATGTTAACGTTTTTTGCACATATATATATGTGGAAAATCGATTATTTTCAACCCTTATTCTGAGCCTGAAATGATCCGTTTTTAAGGCGCGGCTCCTCGAAAGCAGGGTCTTGATGTCTTAAAGCAGAACGTCTTCAGTCTAAGATATCATGGCATTAAATTAGGGCCCTATGATTTCTGCGATGTGGAAAACGGCAGAATCCTTTCATAAAAATGGAATTTACTGTACAGTGACACGGAATGTCAACTTTTGCATGAATGGATCAGAAGTGGGACGGGTCAGTCACTTAAAGGGACAGGTCACCCAAACATGAACTCGTGAGGGTAAATCACACACACATGGACAACTCACAGTTTGGTCAAAATAAAACACAATTTGAGAAAAAATAAAACCATATTTCATAGGGCCCTAAATATGTATTTTTTGTTCAACTAACAATTGCTGTAAAATTGTATATGTTTTATGATTTAATTTAATTGGACATGCTTTTTGACTAATGCAGTTTAATTTAACCATTAAAACAGAAAACAAAATTAAAGGCTCTAAATTAAATCCCAAAATTAAATAGCATGCACTGCAAAAATGAATGAATGAATGAATATCTTCCTCAGTGTTTCTGCACAAATCTCTAAACATCCTTAACTCATTTACTGGAGATGCAAACTGAAGTGAGTTTATGATTAAAACAAGAACACGTATCGTTTCTGAACACGTTTGTTCTTGTTTTAATCATAAGATGTGTCTTGATTTAAGAATCTTTAGATGTTTGTGCAGTTTTTCTGCAGTGATCCTGTTCAGTCAAAGTTATTTCCATATTCTAGTGTTTGGGAGCAGAGATATTCAAACTTTAAGATATTTTGTGGTCAAATTCATTGTGAAGTAATGGAGATCTGAAGTGTCACTCATAGACATTAGAGAACATATTGATGTGTTGATCCCTTCTGTTTATTCCTTCCATTTTCTTTAATTGCTCTTAAATTTCCCTTCACTAACCCTGCAGAAACCCTGTGTAAGGCTGTCAGTGAGCGCCCACTGTTATGATTGGCTAACGTTTCTGCACAGGAAACCATTATGAAATCCTTCACTGATGAGTTCAGTCTCTGTGAACTCATTACACTGAGCCTCGCTGACAAAACTGTCAAACGCTCCGAACAAACATAAAATCCTCCGACGCCACCTATTGGTCGATGTCTCACTCAATTAAGTAGAATGTGTTTCTTTACTACGGTCAGTGAGATTAATAAAAATGGTTTGAGATGATTAGAAAGACATGTCTCCCAGTAAAGCGATTATGGGACAGACTGGGAGGCTGAGCCGAGGATGTCTGAAGCCTGTTCAGATGTGTGTTCTGTTATATTGAATCATTTGGATTTTGGCATTGCAAGACATAGAATAAATATTATTGCAAACTTCTCGGCAGTTGATATTTTGATCTGTCATTAGCCCATTGAAGCGATTATATCATTAAGAATGTATATATTTGTGATAGTATTTTATTTGGTTTTAAAGATTTAACAGTTTGATACATGAGGGAAATACAATTTTTCAGAGTACCAATTGATTTTAGTATGACTTCTTTTAACTGAAAGTAAATTTGATCAGGTATTTCGACTGAAAAGGTCAAAGGTCATGAACACGCCCTCATTGTATAAGTGGCCCAGGCAGGTTACTCCCCTGGCAGGAAAAATTAAAAGTTTTGGGTTATTCCACATTGGTGTGTTGGCTGATGGGTAGTAGATGTACCTTCCACCAAGTATTCATGGTGGTATTAATAGTCTTATTGTTTTTATAACCAGGGAGAGTTTTTATCAATTTATCTATTAGTGGTAGAAGCTTTATATCTAATGATTGCACCAGATCATTTTTGATATTTACCCTTGAAAGATTTGAGTTATGTATCCAGTGGTAGATGTAAATGAACTGTTGAGAGGTAAAGTATATTGCACTGTTTAAAGAGGAGAACCCGCCTGGGGGTGGAGCGACCGGGATCATGGAGAAAAGATTTTTGGAAGTATATTCATTTTTACAGAAGATATACGGCCGATTAGAGATAAGGGCAAATTGTTCCATCTTTCCAAGCTATTTTGTTAAACTATTCAGAAGTAACGTTTTCATAACTTAATGGGAGCGTTAACAATTTTAGAGTATATTTTTGTTAGCTGGGTTAGGGTTTTTTATATCTAATTTATTTGAGCATTTTATTTCAGGTGATTAGTGTGTGATGCGGCTGTCTTTCAGTGCGAGGCTCTCTGAAGGCCATCCTGTCTGATGTGGGACTGCTTTCTGAATGCGTCCGTAAGCGAGTGGAGGGAGTCTGCGCTTCTGCTGGTGTTGTTCTCGGCCGCTGAGCTGCTGATTAGCGAGGCTTAACTCAGATGAGGAAGAGTGACTGAGAACGAGTCTTTAAAGCATCGGATCCAATTAAGAGGAGCTGTACCGACGAGCTCAGGCTCTCCGTGTGTCACGCTTCGATCGATCAGACGTCACACACACTGTCCCAGTGTATGAGCTGATGAAACCACACACACACTCTCGTGATTCTCTCTTTCCACTGATTGGTGGATTTCTCTGAAAAGGTTGTGATATTTAAATGCTGTCGCTGTGATTTGTGTGGCAAAAGCAGCACGAGTGATTTATTCAGCAGCTCGTGATGAAGAGTCTCTGCGTTCGGCCCTTTTCTAGTAAAATCCACCTCACACAAATGACTCCTGTGCTTTATTAATTGCGCTGGTCAATATCATGTTTACCAGCCTCTAGTTTATTAACATGAGTGTCTTTCTCCGAAGGAGGGGCACAAACATCA
>CM077211.1:38927612-39005112 GCA_039654625.1 Rhinogobio ventralis
TTAACTATAGACCCGATATAGTCTCGGTTAACTATAGACCTGATATAGTCTCAGTTAACTATAGACCTGATATAGTCTCGGTTAACTATAGACCTGATATAGTCTCAGTTAACTATAGACCTGATATAGTCTCAGTTAACTATAGACCCGATATAGTCTCAGTTAACTATAGACCCGATATAGTCTCAGTTAACTATAGACCTGATATAGTCTCGGTTAACTATAGACCTGATATAGTCTCGGTTAACTATAGACCTGATATAGTCTCAGTTAACTATAGACCCGATATAGTCTCGGTTAACTATAGACCTGATATAGTCTCAGTTAACTATAGACCCGATATAGTCTCGGTTAACTATAGACCCGATATAGTCTCAGTTAACTATAGACCTGATATAGTCTCAGTTAACTATAGACCCGATATAGTCTCGGTTAACTATAGACCTGATATAGTCTCAGTTAACTATAGACCTGATATAGTCTCAGTTAACTATAGACCCGATATAGTCTCGGTTAACTATAGACCCGATATAGTCTCGGTTAACTATAGACCCGATATAGTCTCGGTTAACTATAGACCTGATATAGTCTCGGTTAACTATAGACCCGATATAGTCTCGGTTAACTATAGACCCGATATAGTCTCGGTTAACTATAGACCCGATATAGTCTCGGTTAACTATAGACCTGATATAGTCTCGGTTAACTATAGACCCGATATAGTCTCGGTTAACTATAGACCCGATATAGTTTCAGTTAACTATAGACCTGATATAGTCTCGGTTAACTATAGACCCGATATAGTCTCGGTTAACTATAGACCCGATATAGTCTCCGTTAACTATAGACCCGATATAGTCTCGGTTAACTATAGACCCGATATAGTCTCGGTTAACTATAGACCTGATATAGTCTCAGTTAACTATAGACCCGATATAGTCTCGGTTACCTATAGACCCGATATAGTCTCAGTTAATTATAGACCCGATATAGTCTCGGTTACCTATAGACCCGATATAGTCTCAGTTAACTATAGACCCGATATAGTCTCGGTTAACTATAGACCCGATATAGTCTCAGTTAACTATAGACCCGATATAGTCTCGGTTAACTATAGACCTGATATAGTCTCAGTTAACTATAGACCCGATATAGTCTCAGTTAACTATAGACCTGATATAGTCTCAGTTAACTATAGACCCGATATAGTCTCGGTTAACTATAGACCCGATATAGTCTCGGTTAACTATAGACCCGATATAGTCTCGGTTAACTATAGACCCGATGTAGTCTCGGTTAACTATAGACCCGATATAGTCTCGGTTAACTATAGACCCGATATAGTCTCGGTTAACTATAGACCCGATATAGTCTCAGTTAACTATAGACCCGATATAGTCTCAGTTAACTATAGACCTGATATAGTCTCAGTTAACTATAGACCCGATATAGTCTCAGTTAACTATAGACCCGATATAGTCTCAGTTAACTATAGACCTGATATAGTCTCAGTTAACTATAGACCCGATATAGTCTCAGTTAACTATAGACCTGATATAGTCTCAGTTAACTATAGACCTGATATAGTCTCAGTTAACTATAGACCCGATATAGTCTCAGTTAACTATAGACCCGATATAGTCTCAGTTAACTATAGACCTGATATAGTCTCAGTTAACTATAGACCTGATATAGTCTCAGTTAACTATAGACCTGATATAGTCTCGGTTAACTATAGACCCGATATAGTCTCGGTTAACTATAGACCTGATATAGTCTCGGTTAACTATAGACCTGATATAGTCTCGGTTAACTATAGACCTGATATAGTCTCGGTTAACTATAGACCTGATATAGTCTCGGTTAACTATAGACCCGATCGACCGGCCAGGGATCGGAATCGGTCGATTTTCGGTCAGTCTCACTTCTTACCGATTCCGAGCCAGTTTTTGTTGCCAACTGCGCGTTCTTGCTCTTCTCTCCGTCAGCGTAGTAACACACACACCCGCCTCCTCTCACTCACTCGTCTCATTCGCTCTGGTTAAATAGTGCTTGTATTGCTCATAATTTCATTAATTCCCGCAGGTTTTGAGCTCACACCAAAAGCTCGCACCCCTGATCTATATAAGTGAAAAACACGGACGCAATCCAGTCATAAAAACAGAATTTACTGTATAACGTGGAATTTGTCAAATTTTGGATGAATAAATCAAAAGTTGGACAGTCACTTAAATCACATCACGATATGCACTAGTGTCTGTGAATATTAAACTGCATATAAATAAAGAAGACTATACTTTGCGTTTAATTTGAGAAAATATCATATCATAAGCACACAGAAACTCAAGATCTTCACGGCAACCTGTCAAAATAAAAGTTTGGTTTAACTCGTGACAGAAATATAGTACGATGTACTATTGTATTACTTTTATACAGTATAATGTATGTCTTAATGTAATACTACTAACAGCAACAATACAATAATTATTAAAACTTTATTTTCTTCCATGTTTTAATTTTAACAGTAAACCTCTGTTATGCAGCACTTTGTTTGTTTGACAAAAAAAGGAAGGGTTTATTTAAATTGAATTGAATTAAAAATAAATGAATGTTTTATGCATTTATTTGTGCTGTTATTTGAAATGTTTATTTGTTTTTATTTTATTTGTCTTTTTACTTTTGCATTGCAGAAAAGTAGACTTTTTGTTTGTATGCTGTCAATTATAGTTTTTTGAAAGAAAATCAGAATCAGCAGGTCACACTACAAAAAAATCGGAAATCGGAATCGGCCAAGAAAATTGCCATCGGTGCATCTCTGCTTACAGGGTGTTTGGTGTAATTTCTCTGACATGTTGATGTCTAGATGACTAGTGTATTCTTGGGCTGTGGTTAGACGTCTATTAGTTTTTCACTGATGGCCCAAATTTGTCCTTGTTTTAGCCGAGACGTCAGGGCTTGCTGGTGCTGTTTAACTCTCTTCACTGGTTCTGCTGATAGTCACGTGATCAAAGCTCTCACACGCGTGTTGAACGGTCTCCAGATCCTGGTATTATATGATTTTTTTTTTTTTTGATGAACCAAGCAAAATTGCAGCTGAACTGCTATAAACACACTGCATTTTTCATGTATTAAAACGTGAGAACAACCCAAGCCCACATAGAAATAACCATTATTACTTTTTTATTAAAACTTAACATTTCACTGTAATAATTACTGCAATGTGTTTAGACCCAGTTATATGAACCGGAGCGAGAACATGCATTATAAACGCCTTTTATAAATGCCTGCATCGATTCTGTATCTCATAGAATCACATGACTCAGCTCTGGACAGTGTGAACGGCTCTTTATCTCTGCGTTTGACGTGCGTTTGTTTCTGTCGTCCTTCAGAGAAACACACCTGATTGACTGTGATGAGCATCTCATTCAATGCTAAAACTCTTAAGTTGTGTTGACAAATTACTTTTTTTTTTTACAGTCTCTAGGACACATTTCTCAATACTTAGTTCACTTTTTCAAAACTCTTCACACAATTCTCCTAACAAACTTTCAGCTTGGCACAGCAGTTCACCAAAACACTTCATTCATGTCTCAAATCAAGTCATTATTCCTAAGTTTTCACTTTTGAATGGATGGTGATGTGTAGGTGTTCAGTTACATCTTGTTTCTTTGATAGTGTTTGATTTTTTTAGATTCAGAATATATATCATTACTGTATAAAAATGTTGCAAATTTCTGTTTTGTTAGGTTTTAAACTTAAGTTTTGAAAAGAGAATGCAAACATGTGCAAATTGGCCTGTATAATACATAAAGTTTTGGTGGTGTTTGTGTCGAAGTGAGAAAATAATTAATGTAATTTGAAAGACGTCATCATTGAATGTATTAGGGTTATTTAGCAATGATTTATGCATTGCTAAATACATTATTTAGTTATGTATTAGCAATGATAAATGATCCACAGTTTAGCCACACAGACTGATGTTGTGATCACTGAGTGAAGAGTTTTGAAAAAGTGACCAAAGTATTGAGAAATGGGTCCTAGCGATTGTAAAAACTGAACTTGTTGTCACAAGTTTTGAACATTGCATTCTAAATCCATTTGGCTCATGTGTCTCTTTAGTTTGAATGGTGTAAACGTGCGGTTGAATTTGCGCAGTATTGGTAAACGAGATCGTGCTGTGCAGTGACTTCATGTTTCTCCATCACCTCAGATCTTCAGTAATTACTCACTAGAATGGAATTTCACTAATGAGCACGGAGGCGACACCGTACCTGTGCTGATTGAGATTCATCAGTTGGCGTCAGAAGCGGGATCACTGGCGTTGGGCTGTGTGTAACTCAGGATGATCCGAGGCTGAGTGAGCAGATCGCTGAGCGCGATTAACTGTGTGCTGTTGTATTAGTCCAGCTGTGGCACAGACTCGTGTCCATCACACACGCTGACAATCTGTTGCCCCATTAATCACCGGGCTTTTCATAACATTTGAAGAATTTCATTCATCTGGAGATCGCTGCGCCTCTGCTGACCCGCGTAAGTGGATTCATTTCACAAATGGCTTTTCTATTAGATTGAGCTACTGAGGAAGCCAGCGGCTGCTCAACTCAAGTCTGAACATTAGATTCTAAACATGAACGTGTGAGAAATGGCCACAACACACAGGATGTTAAATTTACTGAATTACAATTCAGAGAGGAATTCGTCAACTAATGAAGTGTTCTTCCACCCTCATCCATTAATTAAGAGCGCTGTTTCCTACTGTCACAAACACGTAACCAATCCCGTCTGTGTGTGGGCGGGCTTTTCCACAAGAGCACCTTTAAGGGACAGGAATTTAGCCATACTGCAGGTAAATTATGTATATGATGTACACCAGTCAGGCATAACATTATGACCACCTTTCTAATATTGTGTTGGTCCCCTTTTTGCTGACCCGTCGAGGCATGGACTCCACTAGACCCCTGAAGGTGTGCTGTGGTATCTGGCACCAAGATGTTAGCAGCAGATCCTTTAAGTCCTCTAAGTTGCGAGGTGGGGCCTCCATGAAACTGAGATGCACTGTGTATTCTGACACCTTTCTATCAGAACCAGCATTAACTTCTGGAGCAATTTGAGCTCCAGTAGCTCGTCTGTTTGATCGGACCACACGGGCCAGCCTTCGCTCCCCACGTGCATCAATGAGCCTTGGCCGCCCATGACCCTGTCTCCGGTTCTCCACTGTTCCTTCCTTGGAGCACTTTTGATAGATCCTGACCACTGCAGACCGGGAACACCCCACAAGAGCTGCAGTTTTGGAGATGCTCTGACCCAGTCGTCTAGCCATCACAATTTGGCCCTTGTCAAACTCGCTCAAATCCTTACGCTTGCCCATTTTTCCTGCTTCTAACACATCAACTTTGAGGACAAAATGTTCACTTGCTGCCTAATTTATCCCACCCACTAACAGGTGCCGTGATGAAGAGATCATCAGTGTTATTCACTTCACAAATGTAAATAATACAATATTGCCAAAGCTTATTTACCCCTTTATCAATATTTACCCCTGGAATTGATTTCCTGATGCATTTTTTATTTTTTCAATGGCAATTTTTATTTATTTATATCCCTTATTAAATGTATCTGTTTTCTTTTATGTCAAATACTTGCAACCAATTGCTTCAATCGATCAGAAAACTGTGGTCTGTTGCCAATAACATCTGATCAACAAAAGCCATGTTTACTCTGCAAAGGTGGAAGAGAAGCTGATTCTGGCATTTTTGTTTATTTATCAGTTAAAAACAGAAACTCATTACAATGCAATATTATGACATTATTGCTCTTGATACTGTAATGATTATTTATAGAATGCATGAAAAGCTCTGTTTTCTCAGGTGAATGTCTCTGATATTGAATGTGTCTCTTCACAGGGATCACATTTACACCGTGGACATTGAGACGGCCAACACGGAGGAGATCTTCTTCAGCAAGGTGAGTCCTGCTCGTGTTTCTGTCCACCCTCTTAATTACCTGGCGGCAAACCAACCTGAGCGGCTGGCACTAAGAGCTTTATCCTATCAGGAGTCGCTGTCACACGGGACGAGGCCCAGGTTTGTGTGCGTTTGTAACGGCGGATAGATGGAGATCGATGAGAGTCTGTAATGGCTGCATCGGGCCCGTGTGACCCTCCGGTTGTAATCTAGTCAAATGTGTGAGCGCTTCTATTGATCCGACATTGATCTCCTGTCGACAGAAGCTGACGTGGAAGTCCAGACAGGCCGACGTGGACACCTGCAGAATGAAGGGCAAACACAAGGTACAGCCACACGTCTGAGAAACGAGTCCATCCCAGTGGACAGGGAACGTTCTGCCAAGGTTCTCTCAATGTTATGAACAAACGTTCTTTCAGTAACGCTAATAGAACGTTCAGTCAATGTTATCTGGTCTTTAAAGGGATAGTTCACCCAAGAATGATAATTCTGTCATTAATTCCTCATGTTGTGTCAGACCTTCATTCATCTTCAGACACAGATGAAGATATTTCTGATGAAATCCGAGAGCTCTTGACCCCTAGACAGCAATGCAATGAACACTGTCAAGGGCCAGAAAGGAAGTAAAGACATGGTTAAAATAGCCCATGTGACTCCAGCGGTTCAGCCTTAATGTGATGAAGAGATGAGAATACTTTAGAGCGCAAAAACAAACACAAATAAAGACTTTATCCAACAATCTCTTTTCGTCTGTGTCCTTCTCTTAACGCTGTAGACATTGGTCAGTTCCTGCGTCATCATCACATGCATGCGTCACATGACCAGCATCGGCCAATGGTAAGCCAGCGTTCTGACATAACTGAAGTGCTGCACTGTATTTACTACGTCAACAGCGTCAGACACAGATGAGAAGAGATTGTTGGATAAAGTCGTTATTTGTGTTTGTTTTTGCGCTCTAAAGTATTCTCATCTCTTCATCACATTAAGGCTGAACCGCTGGAGTCACATGGGCTATTTTAACCATGTCTTTACTTCCTTTCTGGCCCTTGACAGTGTTCATTGCATTGCTGTCTATGGAGGGGTCGAGAGCTCTCGGATTTCATCAGAAATATCTTCATCTGTGTCTGAAGATGAATGGTCTTACGGGTTTGGAACGACATGAGGGAGAGGAACTAATGAGGGAATTATCATTTTTGGGTAAACTAACCCTTTAATAATGCTCTCAAAACGTTAGCACAAAAACATTATTTATACAATGTTACATTCAAAAGTAACATTCTCATAATACTTGCAAAATGATAAAATAGAGAAAACACTCCCTTAATGTTTCCTTAACGTTCACATAACCAAGAAAAAACGTTTAGAAAACATTTTAAAAACTGAATGTTTTGAAGGTTCAGAAAACATTCAGAAATAACGTATTCATAACGCTCTCAGAACATATTTCTGTCGGCTGGGATTGTTTGCGATGCGTGATGAAGGCATTGATGATGATGTTGATGTGCTGTACGTGTTTCTCCTCTCGTTCCAGGACGAATGCCACAACTTCATCAAGGTTCTCCTGCAGCAGAACGACGACTCTCTGTTTGTGTGCGGAACCAATGCGTTCAACCCGTCCTGTCGGACCTACAAGGTGAGACTCCGGTGTTTCCATGACCTCTGACCTCGGCCCGCGTTCACATGCTGCACGCTTGACATTCAGACAGCTCAATGAGAGCGTGATGCGGCGTACGGGAGCTGCCGACAGTGATGGATCGCGCGGTGTTTAACTCGAGACGCTCCGAATGCTGGAGAAACCAGGCTAATATTCAGAATCAAAGAGTGAAACACTGACTCGGATCGTCGTTTTTCAGGCCAGAAGTCTTAAGTATCTTAAATTACAGAGAAAAGTCTTAAAGTGTTTTTTGCTGTAAAGATCATCAGAGATGTTTCTGTTGTGATAAAGAGGCTCTTAGCGAGAGCCATCAATTTCATTTTCTTTATATTCTTGAATAAATTATACAAATTTATATATTTTTTACTTTTCTTTTTCTTTTAACTTTTGCACAGTCTTATTTAACACTTTTCAAAGTTTGTCTTGATAAACCTTCCATTTAAAGGCACAATATGTAAGATTTTAGGATTAAAATATCCACTAGAACAGTGTTATATATTTTGTTGACTTGTGTACATTATCCCAAATGTTTCCAAGAATGTTTAAATCCAGAGAAACAAGCTATTTTAACCAGGATACGGCCCGTGTGTGTGTGTCGCCTATCAATGACATCATCCCCGCGCTACCCTCCGGTTTTATTGTGTAGTAACCATGGAAACACAAAGCCGCTTTAATATCTGATGTGTTTTATTAAGCAGGTGAGCAACTGTTTGGATCATTCATGGACAGAAACTAATCATTGTTCTCCAGCTCAACACAGTTAGTCTTATTGTTTAGATCTGGTGTTCTTGATTTACCGCGAGTACCATGTTTTACCATGCCTGATATGATCTCGCTCACTGCAGTGTGAACAAGTGTCTCATAGTAGCGCCGAGCGAACGCACAGAGTAGCATTATAACATCACTTTAACACACTCAGATGTGCGTGATAGGATAAAACAGCGCTGCGTTACCACACACACACACGAGCGGAAGAAGCGGAAGCGCTCGACTGACAGAATAAAAGCTCCGCCCAATCAAGAGTCAAGACACGCCTTTGTTCTGAATAAGAGACGAAACATTACATACTGTGCCTTTAACTCATTTAGTTGAATTTCAGATCGTTATTTCTGTTGTAATGCATTTTTTGTCAGATGGATGATTTATTTTTCCCCACTGAATTAATCAGCATTCATACTGAACATGTTGATGCGCCATTACTGTATTTTTGCTGAATATTCTTACATTGGTCTTAAAATGTTTTTTAAACTTGGCCTAAAAGTCTTACACTGAATCAGTTTGTCTGAGCAGTGATTGGTGACCCGGTTTAGAGACCGTTCAGACCGTTTGTAGATGGATGTTTGACGCTCATGGTTTCTCTTTAGAGAGCGACTATATTGGCTGATCAGTGTTTTCATGTTTGTTTTGATCGTTTTGCCCGTGATCATCTCTTCCGTGTCACTGAACGGCGAGTATCGAGTGAAGAGAGAAGCGTGTGGCGTGTCCGTAATCCTCGGCCAGCAGTCGCTGTCTAATAACTGGCACGGGCGAGCGATGCTGAAGAGACACATTTGCCAAAAGCTGCTCTGGCCGCTCACAGATTTCCCCCGCGGACACTCGGCCTTTGGACGCCCTCGAGCGCGCGCTTCTGCCATGGCGTCGCCGCCGCCGTGTCCACCTTGGCCCGCGCGTCTGCTTTCCAACTCCCTGGTGTGACGGCTCTGAAAAGAGCGTCTGTTTCAGGGCCAAAGTCATCCCACATTAATCATCGCATACAAATGTTCTCCTGAACGGATGCTCCGGCCCGCAGCCTCCTCCCGAGAGCCCATCTGCGTCCCGCGCTCCGATCGGCTCCGGTGTCCATTACATCAGCTGTTGCCGGGCGGAGCGGCGCGCACACAAACGCTGTGAATGAGCGGCACATGCGAGTCTGTTCGGTGTATTTTTGGAGGAATGTTAATTGGGCTGCTAATGCGTCACGTCATGCGGGAGAATGAGACTCCGGAGCGACCCTCCAATCATGCCTCGCCAAGTTAGAAATAGCACCCGTTTCCTTACTTAAGAAAAAAGTGAAGAATATTTTGTGTTCTCAAAAATACTCACAATGAATATTTTGGTGAATCTTGGCAGGCCTCGTTCTTTTGTTGAAACTGAGAAAGGAAGAGCTTTTAAAAATAGCCCAGCCGTGTGAAAGTCTGCTGCAGGTGTCAGCACTCCTGACCTCTGACCTTTCCTTCATTCCTGCAGATGGACAGCCTGGACGCTCTGGGCGATGAAATCAGCGGGATGGCCCGCTGCCCGTACGACGCCAAACACGCCAACGTCGCCCTGTTCGCCGGTAAGACCTCACCACCTTCACCAACAGCAGGGTCACACCGGGGTCACGCCCCGCCCCGCGCGACACACACTCCCATAATGCATCTGTGATTTAATGGCCGTGTTCAGAAGTATGCCAGGAATACGAGGAACTCCCTGACGCGGCCGGAGCAACAGTTGCTCCCTGTTTCTGGGAAGAGCGTTTGCTTGGCAGGCGCTGGTGTGCGGCCCGTCTGGAAACACATGAAACTATTGTGGCGAGGGCAGAAGACGTCTCTGCGAGTCCTTCCCCAAACACGGATCAAAATAACCCTGGAGATGGAAAACCCACATGACTCATTCCTCCATTAGCGGCTCGTAAACCCTTCCAGACGAGTTGCCTTGCCAGCGATTATACTCTGGAAAAATACTTCTTAAAGATGCTGTGAAGAAAACTAAGAAAATACTGTTTCAGTCTTTCCTCTTCAAATTACTCGTTTAGTTTCTTTGTAATTATTTGTGAAATTCACTAGCAATTTCTGAGTGGAAATTGTGTAAAAATTTTCTGAATTCAGGGAATGAAGGGAAACTTCGAATAAATAAATTCAATATTACAGAATTAGATAATAGAGGATGAAATAAAAACAATAAAATTACAATAAATATTCATTTTTATCAATCCCCTAAGTTGTGATTAATATCAACCTTAATATCAATATTTGTTCTCGTTTATCTGCTTATCTATCTGTCATGTTTATGGCAAGGAAAGGAAGGAATTATAAATAAATAAATTCAAAATTAGATTGTTTTTAGAAGTCTCTCCTGCTCACCGAGTCTGTGTTTATCTGATCATAAATACAGTAACAGTGAAATATGACTCCAGTGTAAATCAGCTGTTCTCTATGTGAATATATAGTAAAGTGTAATTTATTCCTGTGATCAAAGCTGAATTTATCATCATTACTCCAGTCTTCAGTGTCACATGATCCTTCACACATCATTCAATATGAGGATCTGATGCTCAACAAACATTTATGATTATTATCAGTGTTCATATTTCTGTTTCATTTTATTTTTCCTGATTCTTTGATGAACAGCATTTATTGAGAATCTTTTGGCGCTGGCGTGTGTTTGTGGTGTTTCTGTAACTCAGAGGATGTGTGTGTGATGTTGTGTTCGTTCTAAACTCTCTCCTGCTGCAGATGGGAGGTTATACTCCGCCACGGTCACAGACTTCCTGGCGATTGACGCGGTGATCTATCGCAGTCTGGGAGACAGTCCCACCCTGAGGACGGTCAAACACGACTCCAAATGGCTGAAAGGTGAGGCGTGCCCTCTGCTTCATAACACACATACACACACATACACTCACAGACACACACACACACACGCTCCCACACACACTCACACACGCGCTCACAAACACACACACACGCTCACACACACACACAAACACACTCACTCACTCACTCAATCCCACACACACACTCACTTTCACACACACACACACACACACTCACACACAAACACTCACTCACTCAATCCCACACACTCACTTTCACACACACACACACACACACTAAAAGACTCTCACACACTCACGCAATCACACACACTCACTCTCACACACACACACATTCTCACACACACTCACACACACACACTCTCACACACACTCACTCAATCTCACACACACTCACTCACTCTCTCACACACACACACACACACACACACTCACTCACTCACATGTTAGGTTTTCATGTTTTATGGGGACATTCTATAGACATAATGGTTTTTATACTGTATAAACTGTATATTTTATCCCCCTACACTACCCCTACCCCTAAACCTACCCATCACACACACACACACACACACACATTACCCCTACCCCTAAACCTACCCATCACACACACACACACACACACACACACTACCCCTACCCCTAAACCTACCCATCACACACACACACACACACACACTACCCCTACCCCTAAACCTACCCATCACACACACACACACACACACTACCCCTACCCCTAAACCTACCCATCACACACACACACACACACACACACTACCCCTACCCCTAAACCTACCCATCACACACACACACACACACACACTACCCCTACCCCTAAACCTACCCATCACACACACAGACGCACACACACACACACACTACCCCTACCCCTAAACCTACCCATCACACACACAGACGCACACACACACTACCCCTACCCCTAAACCTACCCATCATAGGAAACATTCTGCATTTTTACATTTTCAAAAAACATCACTTAGTATGAATTATAAGCTGTTTTCCTCATGGGGACCAAAAAATGTTCCCACAAGGACAAGGATTTCGGATATTGCCATCTTTGTGGGGACATTTTGTCCCCATAACGTAGGGTTTACCAGGCCACACTCACTCTCTCTCTCTCACACATACACACACACACACACACACTAACTCTAATGTTGTAGATGATTGTAATGAGGTGTTGTGAGGTCACAGTTGTGCTCTTGTTGATTTCAGAGCCGTATTTTGTCCAGGCAGTCGATTACGGCGAGTTCATCTACTTCTTCTTTCGGGAAATCGCCATGGAGTACAACAGCATGGGGAAGGTACGGAGCGAGTGTGTTTTCCTGCATCAACACCACAGACAGGATGTGACTGGGGAAGTGCACAGGAAGTGGGTGTATGAAGTATGTGAGGGTTTTTAAGAGGGCTTGGGTGCGGACCCTCAGGACGCAGGTACTAAAAATAACACAAACTTTGTCTGGGATCTGAACGACGGCTGTAAATAGCCTGAAGTTCATAATTCACTTCCTGGTCTGTGATTATTAAAAGCAAACAGACAAGAGCATGACAAAGGCTCATTGTTCTGAGTTCAAAGGCAGAAGTCAGTGAGATTTGAGAGGCTTCAGTGAGGAGTAATTACAGCCTGAGCGTCTCCAGTGAATATGAGTCTCTCCAGTTACTGTATGGACACACCTGCCAGATTACTGTAATTACACTAGCCTGATGCGACCCTCTCACACGACTGACGAAAGATCAAATTACAGCGAAATCTATGACAACAGCGTTGGTCTGCAGTAACGGCTCATTCACACCAGGGACGAGAACTATAACGATAAAGAGAGAATAGAGGAGTCCACAGCACAACTATAACGATAAGGACACGGAGGAGCGTTATCGCTGGGATCACTTTCAGGAAAAAAATTCCAGCTGATGAACGATTAAAACATTGGCAGCCAATCAGAATCCATCTAAAGTGACAGACGACAAAACTGCAATGCTTATAAGAAACAGAATGTTATCGTCCGCTGGTGTGAACGCTAGTATAGTTATCGTCCGCTGGTGTTGATGCTAATATTTATCGTTATAGTTATCGTCCGCTGGTGTGAACGCTAGTATAGTTATGGTTATAGTTATCGTCCACTGGTGTGAACGCTAGTATAGTTATGGTTATAGTTATCGTCCGCTGGTGTTGATGCTAATATAGTTATAGTTATAGTTATCGTCCGCTGGTGTGAACGCTAGTATAGTTATGGTTATAGTTATCGTCCGCTGGTGTTGATGCTAATATAGTTATAGTTATAGTTATCGTCCGCTGGTGTGAACGCTAGTATAGTTATGGTTATAGTTATCGTCCGCTGGTGTGAACGCTAGTATAGTTATGGTTATAGTTATCGTCCGCTGGTGTTGATGCTAATATAGTTATGGTTATAGTTATCGTCCGCTGGTGTTGATGCTAATATAGTTATCGTTATAGTTATCGTCCGCTGGTGTGAACGCTAGTATAGTTATGGTTATAGTTATCGTCCGCTGGTGTGAACGCTAGTATAGTTATGGTTATAGTTATCGTCCGCTGGTGTGAACGCTAGTATAGTTATGGTTATAGTTATCGTCCGCTGGTGTTGATGCTAATATAGTTATGGTTATAGTTATCGTCCGCTGGTGTTGATGCTAATATAGTTATCGTTATAGTTATCGTCCGCTGGTGTGAACGCTAGTATAGTTATGGTTATAGTTATCGTCCGCTGGTGTGGATGCTAATATAGTTATGGTTTTAGTTATCGTCCGCTGGTGTGGATGCTAATATAGTTATGGTTATAGTTATCGTCCGCTGGTGTTGATGCTAATATAGTTATGGTTATAGTTATCATTATAATTATCGTCCGCTGGTATGGACACTAATATAGTTATCGTCCGCTGGTGTTGATGCTAATAGTTATCGTTATAGTTATCGTCCGCTGGTGTGAACGCTAGTATAGTTATCGTTATAGATATTGTCCTCTGGTGTGAACGCTAGTATAGTTATGGTTATAGTTATCGTCCACTGGTGTGAACACTAGTATAGTTATCGTTATAGTTATCGTCCGCTGGTGTTGATGCTAATATAGTTATCATTATAGTTATCGTTATAGTTATCACCCGCTGGTGTTGATGCTAGTATAGTTATCGTTATAGTTATCGTCCGCTGGTGTTGATGCTAATATAGTTATCATTATAGTTATCGTTATAGTTATCGTCCGCTGGTGTTGATGCTAATATAGTTATCATTATAGTTATCGTTATAGTTATCACCTGCTGGTGTTGATGCTAGTATAGTTATCGTTATAGTTATCGTTATAGTTATCGTCCGCTGGTGTTGATGCTAATATAGTTATCATTATAGTTATCGTTATAGTTATCACCCGCTGGTGTTGATGCTAGTATAGTTATCATCCGCTGGTATGGACACTAATATAGTTATCGTCCGCTGGTGTTGATGCTAATAGTTATCGTTATAGTTATCGTCCGCTGGTGTGAACGCTAGTATAGTTATCGTCCGCTGGTGTTGATGCTAATAGTTATCGTTATAGTTATCGTCCGCTGGTGTGAACGCTAGTATAGTTATGGTTATAGTTATCGTCCGCTGGTGTGAACGCTAGTATAGTTATGGTTATAGTTATCGTCCGCTGGTGTGAACGCTAGTATAGTTATGGTTATAGTTATCGTCCGCTGGTGTGAACGCTAGTATAGTTATGGTTATAGTTATCGTCCGCTGGTGTTGATGCTAATATAGTTATGGTTATAGTTATCGTCCGCTGGTGTTGATGCTAATATAGTTATCGTTATAGTTATCGTCCGCTGGTGTGAGCGCTAGTATAGTTATGGTTATAGTTATCGTCCGCTGGTGTGGATGCTAATATAGTTATGGTTTTAGTTATCGTCCGCTGGTGTGGATGCTAATATAGTTATGGTTATAGTTATCGTCCGCTGGTGTTGATGCTAATATAGTTATGGTTATAGTTATCATTATAATTATTGTCCGCTGGTATGGACACTAATATAGTTATCGTCCGCTGGTGTTGATGCTAATAGTTATCGTTATAGTTATCGTCCGCTGGTGTGAACGCTAGTATAGTTATCGTTATAGATATTGTCCTCTGGTGTGAACGCTAGTATAGTTATGGTTATAGTTATCGTCCACTGGTGTGAACGCTAGTATAGTTATCGTTATAGTTATCGTCCGCTGGTGTTGATGCTAATATAGTTATCATTATAGTTATCGTTATAGTTATCACCCGCTGGTGTTGATGCTAGTATAGTTATCGTTATAGTTATCGTCCGCTGGTGTTGATGCTAATATAGTTATCATTATAGTTATCGTTATAGTTATCGTCCGCTGGTGTTGATGCTAATATAGTTATCGTTATAGTTATCGTTATAGTTATCGTTATAGTTATCGTCCGCTGGTGTTGATGCTAATATAGTTATCATTATAGTTATCGTTATAGTTATCACCCGCTGGTGTTGATGCTAGTATAGTTATCACCCGCTGGTATGGACACTAATATAGTTATCGTCCGCTGGTGTTGATGCTAATAGTTATCGTTATAGTTATCGTCCGCTGGTGTGAACGCTAGTATAGTTATGGTTATAGTTATCGTCCGCTGGTGTGGATGCTAATATAGTTATGGTTATAGTTATCGTCCGCTGGTGTGAACGCTAGTATAGTTATGGTTATAGTTATCGTCCGCTGGTGTTGATGCTAATATAGTTATAGTTATAGTTATCGTCCGCTGGTGTGAACGCTAGTATAGTTATGGTTATAGTTATCGTCCGCTGGTGTGAACGCTAGTATAGTTATGGTTATAGTTATCGTCCGCTGGTGTGGATGCTAATATAGTTATAGTTATAGTTATCGTCCGCTGGTGTTGATGCTAATACAGTTATTTTTCTCTCTCTGATCAGGTGGTGTTCCCGCGCGTAGCACGCGTGTGTAAGAACGATCGCGGCGGCTCGCAGCGTGTCCTGGAGAAACAGTGGACGTCCTTCCTAAAGACACGGCTCAACTGCTCAATCCCTGGAGACTCTCATTTCTACTTCAACATCTTGCAGGCCGTCACCGACGTCATCCACATCAACGGACGTGACGTTGTCATGGCAACCTTCTCAACGCCATATAACAGGTGACGTGCGAGAATCTCCCCGTGTGTTTCTCTTCCAGCATCATCAATTGAGCTTGTTCAATAAGCATTAAGAGGCGACGTGGAATTTTTGTTAGGGGCAAAACTCCAGTGAATGAAAGCATATGAGCTCATGTTGATGGGAAGGGTGGATTAGTCAGATCTTCTGTCCTACTGGGATTCACAGCTCACAGAGTCACAATCCTGCCCTTGTGTGCCGCTCTCAGAGGGTCAGGAGTGATTCAGAGTTGTGTTATTTTGGCTGAAAGCGTGTCTCCGTGATGAATGTGTGTTTCAGTATCCCGGGCTCGGCCGTCTGCGCGTATGACATGGCAGAGATCGCGCTGGCCTTCACCGGACGCTTCAAAGAGCAGAAGTCCCCCGACTCCACCTGGACGCCCGTGCCGGAGGAGAAGGTGCCCAGACCCAGGTAAACCACTCGACTCATATGCTCAGCTCACAGCTGGACGTACAAATGTCCTGTGTAGAGTTAATACCTGTTGCACCATCTAGGCGTAGCGCACGTCTGAGACTATGGGCTCTATCATACATCCATGCTGTTTTTTGCTAGTTTCAGCCCGACGCAGTTCTCATGTTCACGTCCAGCTCCTCGTGTTTAAATATCAAATGCACTGGCGCATCTGTTCACCCATGGGCGTCTGGTCTGAACACCAGGAGTTCAGGAGCATTGCTGGAGCGTTGCTATTGTGAGGAACTGAAGACGACTGTGCCATTGACCAACACACACCTGCTCTAAAGTCAAGAGCGCAGTATTATTGTGTTATTTAAAGAGTGTGTTAGTAATATGAGCCTATAGGCGGAGCACAACACACACACACTCTGATTATTACACACACAGGGACGCACACACACACACACACACACATACACGCTCTGCTCATTACACACACAGGGACGCACAGCAGCACACACACACACTCTGATTATTACACACACAGCTATTGTGAGGAACTGAAGACGACTGCACCATTGACCAACACACACCTGCTCTAAAGTCAAGAGCGCAGTATTATTGTGTTATTTAAAGAGTGTGTTAGTAATATGAGCCTATAGGCGGAGCACAACACACACACACTCTGATTATTACACACACAGGGACGCACACACACACACACACACACATACACGCTCTGCTCATTACACACACAGGGACGCACAGCAGCAGCACACACACACACACACTCTGATTATTACACACAGAGAGACGTGCAGCAGCACATACACTCTGCTCATTACACACACAGGGACGCGCAGCAGCACACACACACACACACACACACTCTGCTCATTACACACACAGGGACGCACTCTGATTATCACACACACAGGGACGCACTCTGATTATCACACACACAGGGTAGCGCAGCAGCACACACACACACACGTTTAAATATTAAAATAAAAGGATTGTGTGGACTGTGGACGTGAACTGAAATGCTAATTCGCGCAGGATAAGCAATATATGGGCGTTTACTGCACTGCCGACAAACCAAATGACATAACTAAATATCTGTACGGAATTATGTAGGAAATATTAAATATGAACATATATTGGCAGAAATTGTATGCCAATCATCTTGCTCATCTTGGAAATAATATTTCACGTCTTTAAGTCGATTCACAGCAAGTGATATAGCTAGCCAATCATTCAAATTAAGTTACTGTACTCATAAAACAATATGATCTAACGCATAACAATCACATAATGTGAATAACCGTAGGCCTGAGCTACAGTGTGAGTTAGGTGATGCGTATCGTCTATGCTGGCCGTAGTTTTAGTTGAAACAGGTGTAGATATTTGTCGGAAGGTTTTTTCACGTCCAGCTGGTGCAACTGCTCTCAGTAATGCACCAAAACACACATTGAAGTGTTTCTTTTATTGCATTTTTATTTAATTTTATTTGTATTTAAATGTTTGTAAAGACGTGAACCTGGTTCTCCAGATGCAGCCGCTGATCAAATGCTCGCGCTTCGCCTCCATATGGCTCGTCTCAGTGTCATGAACGCAGGAGTATCGCCTGCGCTGATTAACATAAAATTATGTGTTTGTGTGAAGCGAGGTCAAGTGTTAATGAGAGGGACCGTGCCAACTGTGTAATTCTGTTTCCTCTGCATGCTGGGAAAGAAGCGCCATGTTTCCTGTTCATCAGCAGCAGCTTCAGATCCAGATTCAGTTTAAAGGCGATGTCTAATGCTATTTCCTGCATTCTGCCTTATTTACACTGTTAAAGAGATGATTCTCATGATAAACATGGACATTTCAAAACACAAGTTGGACGTGTGACGGAGTATTTCTGTGCCAAATACACTTCAGGATTCAAACAAGTTTCAGAAAAAATGGCCCTGTATGACATCATAAAGGGTGGAATTCCTTATATGGGCACTTCTCCCGGATGAGCACACACATCAACGAGCTTCGTTCGGGTTACGGGAGCTGTCGGCGGCGCTGGCGTTGTGTTTTTAGACACGAGATCAACAATGTCACTAAAGAAGTGTGTTTCTGGTGTGAGGGAAAGATCACCTTGTTCAGCTTCCCAAATAACCCAGCGTTAAGGGAACAGTGGATGCAGTTTGTGTTTCTGGAGTTCTGCAAGTGTGTGTGTTTGTTCCCGGTCATGAATGGAAACCGCAGGCGGTGAGTGAAACTGCATCAAATGTGTGTGTTTTGTTGGCAATCGGCGCGTAAGTGCATATAATGTGAACAACACCAACGTATAGAGAATCAAGAGTTATCCGGGGATAATGCCATGATGTGTGTGTGTGTGTGTGTGTGTGTGTGTATGTCTCTTTAGCTCCGCCCACTGCACGCCTCCACGAGCTCGGCTGTTTTCTGAAAGAATCGGTACAGTGTATCTGTCTTTTATAAATCTGATAAACTAAAGACTCTTGGGAGATATGAAGGATCAACACTACTCTATAGATACTCAAGATTAACACGAGACTGGCAGAAACTGTGTGTGTTATGAGCCTTTAAAGATGCGTTGATTGATTGATGATGTCGACTGATGTTCACTGCTGTCGTCTTCAGGCCGGGCGTCTGCGCAGGAACTTCTTCCGGTGAAAAATTCAAAGTGTCCAATGAGTTTCCGGATGAAACGCTGAACTTCATTAAGATTCACCCGCTGATGGACGAGGCCGTGCCATCCATCGCCAACCGGCCGTGGTTTCTGAAGACGATGGTTCGGTGAGTGATCTTCACATTAATTACGTATTGTTATGCAAATATGGATTCAGTGAGAGAGAGAGCTGCTCACGTTCACGGATGAATCGAATCATTTGCATCCGAATCAGACATGAAGCCTGAGCGATCCACTCGCGTTCATGGATGTGTTTCAGCTCTTCTGAATCTTCATATCAGCTCCAGCCTGAAGGAAAGAGGATGAAAGCAAACACTGGCGTCTGTTTTCCTATAATGAAGTGGATTATGGGAAGGATATGTGTGTGTTCTCTTTGAAACGCCGTCTGGTTGCAGCCTGATACGTTTCTGTTCACTTGGGTTTGTGTAAATTTGCCCCAGTAAAACTGAATTATTGAAAACACATTTGCTGAAGTATCGCTTTCTCTCGGTTATTACGCCGCTTCAAAGCCTCCAGAGATCTGGAAAGATGGAAAAAGTTGTATAATTTATTTGTCTTCTTATTTCCATCTTGCCAGTTTTAATTAGCCTGAAAATTTATTTGCATACTGATTTGAAAATTATACATACATTTGATTAACACTGAGATGAGCTCGCTAATTGGAAAGGCAGTCGCCAGATAACGGTTTAATTTCTTTAGACAGAAATCAGATGGGAATGTCATTGTACCCTTGTTCTGTGTGTGTGTGTGTGTGTGTCAGGTACCGTCTGACTCGTATTGCTGTGGATAACGCTGCCGGCCCTCATCGCAACCACACCGTGGTTTTCCTGGGGTCCGAGCGAGGAATCGTTCTGAAGTTCCTGGCCAAAATGCGGAGCGGCTTCCTGAACGACAGCCTGTTTCTGGAGGAGCTGAACGTCTACAACCCAGAGAAGTGTGTATTCCATTAGGAAGAGCCGCGCTCTGTCATTTACACCCGCTTATCAGGTTACAGCGCGCGGTTAGTAAATTAAAGAGCGCTGCTGGTTTGGACCGCGAGGCCCGAGGAACGATCTCTGAATGATTAAAGAGTCTAATGTGTGCTGATGGCCACGTCACACTGGAATACACAGCAAACGGTGCGGGCGAGCCGAGGGGTTTCACATTGAGTCATAGAGTCGTTTATTAAAGCAGTACGGCACCAGAGGACACGTTACTGGGATTATACCCTGTGCTCAAATCAGTGTAGCGCATTAATACACATTTATTAATAACAACAACCCTAGTTCATTGGCATAACTATAGTCAGCTTCTACAGTACAGATCGTCTCAAAGCAGCTTCAAACTTCATCAAGTATTGAGCTCAGTTCTGTTCTCGTCTGATAGTGTCAGTGCGGTCAGATCAATCATATCACTAACCCTCTGGTGCTCTTCGGTCCTTTCTGAAAATCGATTAATCACATACAAACTACAAGTTCGTGCTTACATAATATATGTGTGTGTGTATTTATATATACATAATAATTATACACAATACACACACATATATTTAGTTAAACACAAACTTTTAATCGCGATGAATCGATTTGACAGCAATTTTTTTACTTCATCGGAATGGTACGAAACTTGGTAAAGGTTTTGGCACTTGCTGTGTGAACACAAAATAATCATGGACGTGACTGGAAAAGGTTAAATGGTCCTGGAAAAAATAGTCGCACTTGTGCTCCTCGTGGGCACATTGGAAATGAATGGGATGATTTTCCCCTAGTGGAAGCGTTCGGTACTGCGGCCAAACACAATCACACTGAACGCTCATTTACAGGGATATCAACCTCACATTTGAAACACAACTCCTTTAGATTTATGGCTTTAGATTTGAGATCTTGTTTGCCGCTTCATTTTCACATGATATTGTTTGAATGGCATTGATTCACTCAAACGTTTATGATTATTTGAAAATGTACTTGAGATTGAAGTCAGTGAGTGTGAAATGGAGGTGTTGAAGCAACTCCTTTAGATTTATGGTTTTGAAAATATGTATTTCATATAAAAATTGAAAATAGTATTTTTGTGCATTTTTCATAACAATAATTCTGTAACTTTTAAAAATGTCACTTTTTAAAAAAGAGACCAAACTTCAGTCTGTGATCCAAAGAATGCAAGATTTATGAGAGTTTAAGTTGGAAATTACATTTTCAGGTCTGTTCTCAAAAAGTGAATAAATGGATTATAAATACAGCGTGAATATTATTTAGTGCCATAAAATCTCCTAAAAATAATATAGTATTCATTTAATTGAAATATTAAGGAAATTGACGGACACTCGAAGAGCACCATCTGAAGCTGTTTACGGTTGCCAAGCAACACAGACATTTTCCAAATGAACTGAATGTAAAAAACGTTGCTGTAGGATTTACTTTGTAACAATTCCCACTCAGAAATAGCTTGAATAATCACAAAGAAACACATATAATCAAACGAGGTTGAAAGACTAAAATAGTGTTTTCTTGTAAAATGCATAACCATTAATCTGTTGATGTGATTTGCGTGTGTTTGACGTGTTTAGGTGCAGCATTGACGGCGTGGAGGACAAACGCATCGTCAGCATGCAGATCGACCGCCCGAGTCACTCTCTGTTCGTGGCCTTCACTTCCTGCGTCGTCAAAGTCCCGCTCTCACGCTGCCAACGGCACGGCAACTGCAAAAAGTATGTTCGCTCTCTCTGAATTGGAACCATTTGCTGCACTTATCCACATCATCCCCTCGTGTGTGTCTCTCTCAGGTCCTGTATCGCCTCTAGGGACCCGTACTGCGGCTGGGTGTCCGAGGGCGCCTGTAAAGAAGTCACATCTGAGACGAAGTAAGCGCCTCATTCTCAGCCCTGTAATTATAGATCACACGAGCCAAGCGATGATGTCAGTTTACCCAGCATGCCTCACTCGCTCCTCTGCGGCCTGATGGGATTGTGGTTTGAGCTGCCGGAGTTTCTCATCTGGAAAAGAGCGTTTGACCCCAGAAAGGCTCCGTAATTCATCTGTTTATTTATACAGCGTGTGATGTTTCTGAGGGGTCACGTGACCTCGTCTGATCTCAGGAGTCACTTCTGTTGTTTTCCATCTCATAAATGGAGCAGACGGAGGTTATGTGAGCTCGAGATGTGCAGTTTTGCTAAAGTGACTTAGTGAAGGATTATGGGATACGATCTGTGTCCGCTTCAGAAAAAGCTTTTATTAAATGTGTTCTGAGAGAGAAGCGTCTCGTCTGAGCGCTGGTGTCAGTGAATATGTTGGTGATGATGTTTATTTTATATTGCACCTTTCTGCACGCTTTACAAAGCATTAATAAAGCAGCATGAGAGTCGCAGATATACAGATAACACACACGAGAACAGAGCACAGAAACATCAATCTGAGCTCGCTCTCATTCGTTATGCTTCCTGTGAAATGATGGATCTCTCGCTGGATGTCGAGGGTTCATTCGGCATCAGTGAAAACTTATAAATGTCATTTATTAATATTTGTCACATTTGAGATCTTGTTTGCCGCTTCATTTTCACATGATATTGTTTGAATGGCATTGATTCACTCAAACGTTTATGATTATTTGAAAATGTACTTGAGATTGAAGTCAGTGAGTGTGAAATGGAGGTGTTGAAGTCAGTCGTCTCACTGTGTGTGTGTGTGTGTGTGTGTGTGTGCGCGCGCAGATGGTCGTTCGAGCAGGACGTGGAACAGGGCAACACAGATGGACTGGGCGACTGCCAAAGTAAGCAGAACCCGTTTACTGAGCGCTGGACACACGAGCCTCACACACAGCTGCTCTCACACACACTTCTGAACTCTTAGAAAGGCCCATTCACAACCATGACCATAACTATAACCATAACTATAACCATAACTATATTATCGTCCATACCAGCAGATAACAATTATAACCAGGGCTTGACATTAACACCCGCGGGTGTGTTCACTCACACTGGCCACTTAGGCGGGTTGAATTTTATATAAAATATATACAGTACATTTTTCAATTGTAGTCTTTTAAAAAAGGCATCTGAAATAATAAACTAAGAGCAATGTAGTGTTGTCAGAAATATAGATTTTTCGATACATATCAATACTGAAATACACGATATTGCCAAAAGTTTTGTGACGCCTGCCTTCACATGCACATGAACTTTAATGCCATCCCATTCTCTACACACTGTTCTTGAGCTCATCTGAAGGCCACAGGAGTTTGGAGGTCTGGAGCTATTGACTCTGCAGAAAGTTGGCGTCTTCTGCGCACTGTGACCCTCAGCATGCGCTGAACCCGCTCTGTGATTTTACGTGGCCTATCACTTCGTGGCTGAGTTTCTGTTGTTCCCAATTGCTTCCCCTCTGTTATAATCCCACTAACAGTTGAGCGTGGAATATTTAGTAGTGAGGAAATGTCAGGAATGGACTTATTGCACAGGTGGCAACCTATCACGGTACCACGCTTGAGTTCACTGAGCTCCTGAGAGCGACCCATTCTTTCACTAATGTTTGTAGAAGCGTCTGCATGCCTAGTGCTTGATTTATACACCTGTGGCCATGAAGGGATTGAACACCTGAACTCAGGGATCTGGAGGGGCGTCTTTTGTACTTTTGGCAATATAGTGAATAGTTAATTTACTTCGGATGAATATTGTTGCTGTTACAGGGCTTGAATTTCAGCATGGGATTTCGCTTATTGCACATAATTTTACTCATTCCCGCAGAGTTTGTGCTCACACCCAAAGTGCGCGCACACAAAGCCGCCTCTCAGCACTAAATTGAGTCTTTTTCGCTGCTTATTGCACTTAAACAGTAAAACACACTCAAAATAATGTCAAAAGGCTGCTCTTGGTGAATACTCACATAAACTCAGTCAGTTCTGTTTTCAGTGAATGTAAACAGTTGAGAAAGAAACTGCATGTGTAACAGTGCAATGGATCTGTGCGTCAGCTCTTAAAGTGACAGCAGCCTAATATTCCTGCTGCCAAATGGTATCTTTTTCCCCATGGTATCGATGTGAAAACTGTAGCCAGTGAAAATGCCGGGTGGCTAGTAAGTTTGGAAAACCACTACCACAGTGACTGGTGAGCAAAAGAGTTAATGTCAAGCCCTGTCAAGCTTTAAATGCTGTGTGTGTGTGTGTGTGAGAATCCCATTTCAACCAATTAACACGTTTTCCATTTGTCTCTAGATTCGTTTGTGGCGCTCAATGGTGAGTAGAAACGCTTCCTCCCTCTCTCTCTCTCTCTCTGTCTCTCTCTCTCTGTCTCTCTCTTTCTCTCTCTCTCTGTCTCTCTCTCTCTGTCTCTCTCTTTCTCTCTCTCTCTGTCTCTCTCTCTCTGTCTCTCTCTGTCTCTCTCTCTCTCTGTCTGTCTCTCTCTGTCTCTCTCTCTCTCTGTCTCTCTCTGTCTCTCTCTCTCTGTCTCTCTCTGTCTCTCTCTCTCTCTCTCTCTCTCTCTGTCTCTCTCTCTCTCTCTCTCTCTCTCTCTCTCTCTGTCTCTCTCTATCTGTCTCTCTCTCTCTATCTGTCTCTCTCTCTCTGTCTCTCTCTCTCTCTCGCTCTCTCTCTCTCTCTGTCTCTCTCTCTCTGTTTCTCTCTGTCTCTCTCTCTCTCTCACTCTCTCTCTGTCTCTCTCTGTCTCTCTCTCTCTCTCTCTCTGTCTCTCTCTCTCTCTCATTTCTTTGATTGCGTTTTCTTGTAGACCATCAGCACAGGCGTCAGGGTCTGAGTGATATTACCCAGAATGCTCCACGCGGTCAGTTTCTTCTGTTCTTCAGTGTTCCCTGTGTGTAGATGTAGTTCCCGCTCCTCATTGATTCGCTCTGACCTTTCCTTCCCTAATTGGATGGATCTCTGTGGTTCATAGAGCAAAGGATTGTGGGTTAGAGACAGGCAAATGCAAATGACGGACTGTTTACAGAGAATAAACACTCTCGGCTTCTCCCAAGACCCAGCAGAAATTATTCATGAAATACAATCAGGCTAAACACACACACACACACACTCTTGATTGACATCTGTCCCCCGACAGTGAGAGTGCGTCTGATTGGCTGAAGCCGTGTTTGTGACCTACATATGAGGCTGTTTATTAGTGATGTTCTCCTGAGCTTCATTAGCGTCCAGCGCTGCTTCTTCCCTCTGTGCGTCCGATCTCTGTGTGAGTGTGTTTGATGTTTCCTTTAGGAACCGCTCCTTTCACGCGTGTGTCCGCTCAACCCATGTGTAGTTTCTCTGTGTTGGTCCAGCTGAAGGACGTTAGAGATGGTCTTCCTGAGGATCTTCCTCTCGTATGTGTGTCACCGTCCTCTGGCTGTGGAAAATGAATTATAAAATAGAGCTGTCACAGTAATCTCGCGGCCCGTGGCGCTTTCTTAAATAAATCATGTTAATGAGCGCGGCTGTGTGTGTGTGAGCTGCTGGAGCGGCCGGCCGTAAACAACGGAGAGAGAGAGCTGATCTGTGGATTAACACACCAGAGCCGCTCACAGCCAACACCTGAAGATTTACCTGAGATTTTACTCAATATTTGAGGAATTTAACAACATATTTGTATGTTTATGGTCCTCTGATGTTGATTAGTGTCCAACATGAAAGTTATATATTTACAATAAAATATTCTAAAAAATTAATTATTATAATAATATAAATCCCCAGATCTGGTTCTGTAGTTGGACTGATGTCATTGCAGCATCTGGTTCATTTTTAGGTCAGATCGACGTATGTGAGTGTATTCTGTGATTATGACCAGCTCATTACACAGATACTTATCACATAAAGCAATCAGTGCATATGAAATATTGATTAGAGCGTGAATGATGTTATCGGGTCATGTGTGTGTGAGTGAGTGTGAGTGTGTGTGTGTGAGTGAGTGAGTGAGTGAGTGTGTGAGTGTGTGTGTGAGTGAGTGTGTGTGTGTGTGTGTGTGTGAGTGAGTGTGTGAGTGAGTGTGTGTAAGTGAGTGAGTGAGTGAGTGTGTGTGTGAGTGAGTGAGTGAGTGAGTGTGTGTGAGTGAGTGAGTGTGTGTGTGAGTGAGTGTGTGAGTGAGTGTGTGTGTGAGTGAGTGAGTGTGTGTGAGTGTGTGTGTGTGAGTGTGTGTGTGAGTGAGTGAGTGAGTGTGTGTGTGTGAGTGAGTGAGTAAGTGTGTGTTAACATGTGTTGTGCTCATCAGGCCTCCTCACCACCGCTCCTCCTGCCGCCGGGGGCCCGCTGGGCCGGGGTCGTATGGTCAAACCCAAGGACCCGCCGCTGGCCAGCGATAAGAGCGACCCCGATGTGTCCGTGTCGTCTGAGACGCAGCAGGAGAGCGCCGGTAAGCCTTGGAACGATTGACCTGTGGAGGAAATGAGATCCTGCTTCCAGCGACCGCTTCTTCATCATCGTCTTCATCGTCTTAACATGCACTTGAACGCGTGCAGCGGCGCTCCGCTACACACACTTGCAACCCGCCGACACGTCCGTCACGTGAAGACGAGAGATTAACGTGTGTTCTGACGCTGATGTGGTGTGACGGAGCGATCGCAGCGTTTATCTGATCGATGCGGCGTGATCGAGTGTTTCAGACGACAGCGCTGTGCTCGTTAGCAGACGCAAGCGTTTAATTGACATTGATTATCAATAATGAAGGGCTTAATCTCCGTCTGTGCTCACTGAATCACTCCACGTTTGCCAAGCGGTGGTGTGAGTGCCGTCGCTGGAAGCAGTTTGTCCAGAATCACATCACGGACGCCTGAGCTCGGTCACAGCCGTTCACCGCGGTACTGAACCCAGCTCACGCATCATCTGCTTTACTCATGTGACCACACGCAGCTTATCTGTGATATGGGTTGCTCAGTTCAGTTTTCTTTATCAGCTGTGTGATCATATTGTGTTTGTTTTATGACGCATGGCTTCTCTGTATTCGCTGCTTTTGCTTTTATCAGATTTTTGTGGCAAACGCTCTTCCTCTCACGGACAGATTTCTGCATTCTCTTCTGCTTAACATATTAACACGCTCATGAATATTCATGCAGGCTCCTCCCTCTCGTCCCGTGTGACGGGTCAGATGTGTGTGAACGACCACCGGCACACATTCACCCCCAATCAAAACACATGCAAAGAAAAAGAGTTTGATTAAAGAAAATGAAGCCTTTTTATGAGTTTTACCTCACATTCTCAGTACTATAATGCAAATTATTGGCATGTGAAAATATATTTGTTATTGAAATAGTGAAGTATTTATACACTGTAGTATGTGTTACAGTGCCTTTAATTATTGCTGTAAATAGACTTCATTTTCTTTATCCAAATGATTTCTATTTGATTTTGTGGTGAAATGTGTTTTCATGATTTACTGATGTTCAGTTTTGGTTTGAGGTTGAGCCGGTGCCTTCACAGTGCATTTGAGTCTGTGTGTGTGTGTGTGTGTGTGTTCACCCCCCCTCCACCATCTGCTGCCATTGTGATTCCACAGAACCTTCATCCTCCCGATGGATCGTTCCAAGGCTGAAGCTCTAATGTAGCCACAGCGTTTGACTAACCTTAATCTAGTGTGTCTCGCCCTCCTGCTCCACCAGTACACACATCTCTCTCTCTCTCTCTCTCTGCACAACCTCTATTTCCTCTCTGTAAACCTGTGGCTCTCGCTCGCTCCATCTTCCTCTGTGTATCTAATTTATAGGTCAATTACAGACACACACACACACACACAGCGAGCGCCTCTCTGGGTTTCTATTCCTGCACGTACTGAACACACAACACTGGCTCGGTGTTGACGTGATGTCAGCGGGCGGCCGAGTGAGCGGGCGTGGCTCGCGCCGCACAAACACTGGAGAAAACACACAGAGACACGAGGAAGAGCTGATCAGATTCAATGAAACGTGCATGTATGTGGATGTATGTATATATACATATACGTGTGTGTGTGTGTGTGTGTAGACACGTGTATAAACACGTCAGCGTATAGAGAATATAGCGGCGGCCGTGAATAAGACGGATGTAATTCCTCTATACACTGACCTCAATCTGCAGACAAAGCCTTTTAAAACGCCTGTGTCCTGATCCACACACATAATCAGCTGTTTACTGCTGCAAAAACACTGTTTACTCTCGTCCCGCAGCTCATTTACTCCGTCAGTCATGGCCATTATGATAATGAGTGTCTTCTGATGCTGTTGTGAAGGTTAGAGAGTAAAACAGATATAGTAGCAGTCTGTGTTATTCCACATTACAGATTGAACTCACTACAGCAGATCCTCGGGACGTTTGCCTGCGGTTACTAGAGAAACACAATCATGAGACGAGATGTTTAATTACAGAATGATATCTGCACACGACGCAAGTGTGTTCTGCTAGTGTCAGCCGGACGCAGTTCTCATGTTCACGTCCAGCTCCTCGTGTTTAAATATCAAATGCACCGCCGCATCTGTTCACCCATGGGCGTCTGGTCTGAACACCAGGAGTTCAGGAGCATTGTTGGAGCGTTGCTATTGTGAGGAACTGAAGACGACTGCACCATTGACCAACACACACCTGCTCTAAAGTCAAGAGCGCAGTATTATTGTGTTATTTAGTAGTTATGTTAGTAATATAAGCCTATGGGAGGTGCACAACACACACACACACACACACACACACACTCTGATTATTACACACACAGGGACGCGCAGCAGCACACACACACACACACTCTGATTATTACACACACAGGGACGCGCAGCAGCACACACACACACACACTCTGATTATCACACACACAGGGACGCGCAGCAGAACACGCACACACACACACACACACACTCTGATTATTACACACACAGGGACGCGCAGCAGCACACACACACACACTCTGATTATTACACACACAGGGTCGCGCAGCAGCACACACACACACTGATTATTACACACACAGGGATGCGCAGCAGCACACACACACACTCTCTGATTATTATACACAGGGATGCGCAACAGCACACACACACACACTCTGATTATTACACACACAGGGTTGCGCAGCAGCACACACACACACTCTGATTATTACACACACAGGGATGCGCAGCAGCACACACACACACTGATTATTACACACACAGGGACGCGCAGCAGCACACACACACACACATACTCTGATTATCACACACACAGGGACGTGCAGCAGCACACACACACACACTCTGATTATTACACACACAGGGACGCGCAGCAGCACACACACACACACTCTGATTATTACACACACAGGGTCGCGCAGCAGCACACACACACACTGATTATTACACACACAGGGATGCGCAGCAGCACACACACACACTCTCTGATTATTATACACAGGGATGCGCAGCAGCACACACACTCTGCGCAACAGCACACACACACACTCTGATTATTACACACACAGGGTTGCGCAGCAGCACACACACTCTGATTATTACACACACAGGGACGCGCAGCAGCACACACACACACACATACTCTGATTATGCGCAGCAGCAGCACACACACACACACTCTGATTATCACACACACAGGGACGCGCAGCAGACACACACACACTCTGATTATTACTCACACAGGGAAGTGCAGCAGCACACACACACACTCTGATTATTACACACACAGGGATGCGCAGCAGCACACACACACACACTCTGATTATTACACACACAGGGACGCGCAGCAGCACACACACACTGATTATTACACACACAGGGTCGTGCAGCAGCACACACACACTTATTATTTCACACACAGGGTCGTGCAGCAGCACACACACACTGATTATTACACACACAGGGCCGTGCAGCAGCACACACACACACACTCTGATTATTACACACACAGGGACGCGCAGCAGCACACACACACACACACACACTCTGATTATCACACACACAGGGACGTGCAGCAGCACACACACACTCTGATTATTACACACACAGGGATGCGCAGCAGCACACACACACACACTCTGATTATTACACACACAGGGACGCGCAGCAGCACACACACACTCTGATTATCACACACACAGGGTCGCGCAGCAGCACACACACACACACACTCTGATTATTACACACACAGGGATGCGCAGCAGCACACACACACACACTCTGATTATTACACACACAGGGACGCGCAGCAGCACACACACACTCTGATTATTACACACACAGGGACGTGCAGCAGCACACACGCACACACACTCTGATTATCACACACACAGGGTCGCGCAGCAGCACACACACACACACACTCTGATTATTACACACACAGGGACGCGCAGCAGCACACACACACAAACACACTCTGATTATCACACACACAGGGACGTGCAGCAGCACACACACACACACTCTGATTATTACACACACAGGGACACGCAGCAGCACACACACACACACACTCCGATTATCACACACACAGGGACGTGCAGCACACACACACACTCTGATTATTACACACACAGGGACGCGCAGCAGCACACACACACACTCTGATTATCACACACACAGGGACGTGCAGCAGCACACACACACACACTCTGATTATTACACACACAGGGACGCGCAGCAGCACACACACACACTCTCTGATTATTACTCACACAGGGATGCGCAGCAGCACACACACACTGATTATTACACACACAGGGTCGTGCAGCAGCACACACACACTCTGATTATTACACACACAGGGACGCGCAGCAGCACACACACACACACACACACACACTCTGATTATCACACACACAGGGACGTGCAGCAGCACACACACACACACTCTGATTATTACACAAACAGGGACGCGCAGCAGCACACACACACACACACACTCTGATTATCACACACACAGGGACGTGCAGCAGCACACACACACACACTCTGATTATTACACACACAGGGACGCGCAGCAGCACACACACACACACACTCTCTGATTATTACACACACAGGGACGCGCAGCAGCACACACACACACTCTGATTATCACACACACAGGGTCGCGCAGCAGCACACACACACTCTGATTGTTACACACACAGGGATGCGCAGCAGCACACACACACACACTGATTGTTACACACACAGGGATGCGCAGCAACACACACACACACACACTCTAATTATCACACACACAGGGACGCAGCAGCACACACACACACACTCTGATTATTACACACACGGACGCGCAGCAGCACACACACACACACACTCTGATTATCACACACACAGGGACGCACAGCAGCACACACACACACACTGATTGTTACACACACAGGGATGCGCAGCAACACACACACACACTCTAATTATCACACACACAGGGACGCAGCAGCACACACACACACACACTCTCTGATTATCACACACACAGGGACGCACAGCAGCACACACACACACTGATTGTTACACACACAGGGATGCGCAGCAACACACACACACACTCTAATTATCACACACACAGGGACGCAGCAGCACACACACACACACTCTCTGATTACTACACACACGGACGCGCAGCAGCACACACACACACACACACACACTCTGATTATCACACACACAGGGACGCACAGCAGCACACACACACACACACACTCTGATTATTACACACACAGGGTCGCACAGCAGCACACACACACTAATTATTACACACACAGGGTCGCACAGCAGCACACACACTCTGATTATTACACACACAGGGTTGCGCAGCAGCACACACACTCTGATTATCACACACACACAGGGACGCGCAGCAGCACACACACACACACTCTGATTATTACACACACAGGGACGCGCAGCAGCACACACACATACACTCTGATTATTACACACACAGGGACGCGCAGCAGCACACACACACACACACACTCTGATTATCACACACACAGGGACGCGCAGCAGCACACACACACACACACTCTCTGATTATTACACACTACCCAGCACACACACACACACACTCTGATTATTTCACACACAGGGACGCGCAGCAACACACATACACACACACACTCTAATTATCACACACACAGGGAACGCGCAGCAGCACACACACACACACTCTGATTATTACACACACAGGGACGCGCAGCAGCACACACACACACGCACACACACACTCTGATTATTACACACACAGGGACGCGCAGCAGCACACACACACACACTCTGATTATTACACACACAGGGACGCGCAGCAGCACACACACTCTGATTATTACACACACAGGGATATGCAGCAGCACACGCACACACTCTGATTATTACACACACAGGGTCGCGCAGCAGCACACACACTCTGATTATCACACACACACAGGGACGCGCAGCAGCACACACACACACACTCTGATTATTTCACACACAGGGACGCGCAGCAACACACATACACACACACACTCTAATTATCACACACACAGGGACGTGCAGCAGCACACACACACACACTCTGATTATCACACACACAGGGACACGCAGCAGCACACACACACACACACACACTCTGATTATTACACACACAGGGACGCGCAGCAGCACACACACACACTCTGATTATCACACACACAGGGTGGCGCAGCAGCACACACACACTCTGATTATTACACACACAGGGATGCGCAGCAGCACACACACACACACTCTTGATTATTACACACACAGGGACGCGCAGCAGCACACATTCTGATTATCACACACACATGGTGGCGCAGCAGCACACACACACTCCGATTATTACACACACAGGGACGTGCAGCAGCGCACACACACACACACACACACACACACGTTTAAATATTAAAAGGATTCCTCTCTGGAGAAGCGTTCAGTCTCTCCTCATGTAAATAGTGAATCCGCTCATGGCGCGAGCACAACTGGCTTTTAAAGGGAAAGGGAGATGAGACTCTGATTGGTTTATTGCTCGTTACGCCCAAAACACACCCATGACTCATTAAGAGACGAGGCACTACCCTTCTGGATCATGGGCCGGGAGCGCCGACCGCTTGTCCCGTCGTTAAACTAGCAGAAGTGGATTCGGACACACCCGAAGAGCTCCTGCGCCGTGAGCTCAGATCAGTAACATAGGGCCCTTAATCATCAAATCTAGATGGTTAAAATGTGAGACGTAAAGAACAGTCTGATATTTAACATGATATCATGCCGTATGTATGTAGACACACACTAATGAGTTATTACAGCTTTTCAGCTCGATGGTTTAATGCTCATGGATTCGACACTCATATCAGGAGACCTGATGAAATGAACATGATCATATCTCAACCTTTACTGGAGAAGAGAGATGACTGGAGATATTAAGACTGAGAAATGAATGAAAATGAAGTGAGTTTGAGCTTAAAACAAGAACAAATATCTGCCAGCGGAGACAGAAAAATGAACTTGTTTTTCCTTTGAATTAGGTTTATTTATTATTCTTAATATCTTCAGTCATTCTGAAGTAAATGCATCTTGATTTAAGAATACAAGAAAACAAGAAAACAAGACAAACATACTAAGCACAAATATATATTTTTCCGTGTTTAACAGTCTGAACATCAGACATATTTACCTGCTTAACAGGTTTAATTGTTTCTCCTTTAAACAATCGTTCATTCAGTTCGTGAGATTCAAGTGTCGTGGCTTTTAAAAGGCATCTTCACAGATAGAGGCAGCAGCAGGTGTGTGTGTGTGTGTGTGTGTGAATATTCACACGTCTCAGTCTCACGCAGGAATCTTCTTATGTACATGCGGGCGGCTGCAGGATTGTGTCGGTGAAGCTCCAACACGTCTAATTGTCAGGAGTGACGTCTCATGAAATTCAAATGTGTAACGCCTGTGTGAGATTTGTTCCGCCGGCGATTCGCCTCTGAGCAACCTGTGAGGGAAAGAGCCATTAAAAACAGGCCGCTTCTGGGATTGAATCCATTTCAATTCTATTTTAATAATATTTGGACTCTGGCACCACACTATTAGATGCAAAATATCACAGCAAGTGTCATTTATGGTAAAGAAAGAAGCTCAATGAGAACATTCAACAAACAGGTTCATTGATTGCATTAAAGGATTAGTTCACTTCAGAATGAACGTTTCCTGATGATTAGTGTAGATGTAGTTGTTAATAAAAATAATTTTTGCTAAATGGAAATATGACAAATGATGGTAAAAAAGTCCACACATTGCATTTAAATAAACACGCATTTTGATTGGTAACGACAGTCATACGTCATTTCATGACGTCAGACGTAACACGACACTGTCATTATTTTTACGGCAGCTAGAGGGCGCATGCCTTTAAAACGTAAATAAAGGTCGTAATAAGGTGCTTGAAAAACAACCTATAGAGTCGTGTTTTTTGGGAGGACAGTTTGGAAGAAACACAATACAGAAGACAAGCATTTGAGGTTAAAAGTATATAAATGTTTATTTTGTTGAAAATGTCCGCTGGTTTGTCTGGATCAGACCCTATTCCTCTGGGATCATCAGAGCCTCTGAAGCCCTTCCTCTCAAACTGCATTGATTTGGACCTTCAACCGTTGCTTCCCATTGAAGTCCATTATGAGGAGAAAAATCCTGGAATGTTTTCCTCAAAAAACTTCATTTATTTTCGACTGAAGAGAGAAAGACATGAACATCTTGGATGAGATGGGGTGAGGAAATCATCAGGAAGCGTTCATTCTGAAGTGAACTAATCCTTTAATGACGGACAGTAGGTTTCACGAGTTCACACTTACATACTATGTGTGTAGAATAGATTTAAATGTGTATTTGGCGTGCTGTCCGGGGGGGGGGGGCTTTGAGCTCCGAATTTGGTCCCCGGTGTATGTAAGTGGTTAGAACTAGAAAGGAACAAAGTGGAGAAGGGGTGGTGGAGGGATGCTGATAAACTGTCAACGAAACAGAGGTAAGACTGCTGCGTATATATACCTCTTGTTGTTGATTAGCTGAGTGCTTTCCACCTGTGTCGCTCCTCCCGAACCTTGTTAATAAAACATCATTTATTAGACTGTGAAGGCCGAATGCACGGATCCAATACACTGATACACATCCCATATTCTCCCAACTGTTTACGTTCACTTAAGACATAATCAACTGTGTTTACATGAATACTCACCAAAATTAACATTTTGACATCAGTTTGTGTATATTTGTCTGTTCAAGTGCGAAACGAGGCCAAAGAGAGCTCAGTTCAGTACTCGTGCGCTGTCTGAGAGGCTTTCTGTGTGCGCAGAGATCCGGACTGAGCTCATCTATCCATACGTCCGCTCTTCTCTTTCTCCCAGACGATTACACTGTTATATACATTTATATAATGTTTTATAATCACATTAACTAGCAACTTCATCCACTAACTAACCACAAACAAACATCTTCAACACAACATCTATTGATTCAACACAACAAACGTCTGTCAGATGTTTTGTTTGATATTTTCTCTCATACTCAAGGTGGTGCTTTTGGCCGTTTCCAGGGATGCATGAATATAAATTATGGTATAAAAATATATTAGCACTGTCCAACACTGTCAGACTGTGTGCGTTTGTGAATGAATAAAGAGAGGCAGATTTCCGCTCGCTAGTCGTCTCATTTCACACTCTATTTTAATCCCATCAAACAAGCGAACAGATTCTCTATTTCTCAAAAGAATCCGCCCAAGCCTGTTGTTCATCCACAACATTGATTTATTTTCAGTGGAGTCACTGCAATAATTGCCATCCTAATCATATTAATGATATATGCTGCATCATATCAGTTAACCGGAATATTTCTGGTTCTTTCTGTGAGATCTGATGACATTCAGACATTTTCAAATGCAGCATGAGACCCATCTGAACCCTGAGAAACTCCGTTTGTCCAGGTTTTGTCCTCTTTATGGCTCTTTGATGTACATTAACAATGAGATAAAACATCTTTTTTCAGGTCAGCTGATCATGCCACATGTCTTTAAATGTGCTTTGTTAAATAAACTGTATGAAATGGTTATGTTAAGAGCTCTATATACTGTATATATCAGATGTTTTGATGAAGGAAGACTCTCTTTCCAACATGAAAATGAATCCGTTAGAGCCGTGTGATTTCTCAGGGGTGTCGTACAGTAGACGCATGAAAGAGCCGCTTTAAAACATCAAACAGACCGAGAGGAAGAGGCTCTCCTGAGACCAACAATGAGAGTGAAGTTAAAAAGAAAGAAGCGCCCCTCAGATCTTCCCTTTAGCAGAGAAAAAACAGATGTGTGACGGCATTTTGTCATCTTAGAGAGCCTCCTTCAGAAAGCCCAGATAAGAGTGTAGCCAAGGCCATCAGCGTTAGAAACCAATGTTCTCCAGTCCATTAAACGCCTCGAGTGATGGATGGCTGTAACACACTTTTATGTGTTTGTAACAATTGTAAAACATTGAATTTATTAGTCTCTGTGGAAACATAACATCACTTTTCTTCCTGTGTGGATTTTAAATGGTTGATCTGCTGAGAGTTTTTCATGTAGGCTAATTCATCAGCAATAAAATAGATTAAGATATCTGCCCTGATGTGGAAACCATATTAGCATTTTGGTGAAAATGATCTTTTGGTGCTCAAATGAATGCACATTCTCTAGAGGCGAGGGTCTATGGGGCTAACTGATGCGTAATTTACATATGAACTAATTGGAGACGATGGAAAGACATACAGAGAGTTTCAGCTTTAGTTTCTGCTCTGACATCCGCAAGACCAGCCGAACGCTGTGAGTGTGTGTTGGAAACACTCAAATCTTCAAACCAAACTTGGGTCTTCAGTCAACAAAGTCTAAATCCCGACTGGCTAGCATGCTTCACATAATGTTTACGTGTTAGGTCAGTATGCGGAGAGTAGGGGTTCTTTTAGTGGCTGTTCCAGCATGACCGTCTACATGACCGTCTACACTACACTCTTTCCACTAAGTGGTTGTAAGTGGACAAAACATTTTAGACCCTGTTTCCTCCTGTATTTGGCGCCGTCCACTTGTGATCTGATCGACCAAAACGCATCTTAATACCAGCTGTAAACAGGGACTCTTGTCTCCTTCAGATATCAAGACAGCTGTTTTATCTGTATCTATATTGAAGATTAATCCAACAGTCTTCAAATCCCCATTTTTAGCTCTGGTGTACAGCACTTAAAGGTGTGGTCACATTAGCGACATTTCAGTTAAATTTTACGTGCAGATGTTGGAGTCAATAGCCTCTTGGGCAGCTCTCCGACATATAGTGCGATTGCGCTTCGGTTGACCCGAGATTGAGTCCTTGCTCACAGACCTTTCCTGAGATTGAGTCCCGGCTCACAGACCTTTCCCGAGATTGACTCCCGGCTCACAGACCTTTCCAGAGATTGAGTCCTTGCTCACAGACCTTTCCCAAGATTGAGTCCCGGCTCACAAACCTTTCCCGAGATTGAGTCCCAGCTCACAGACCTTTCCAGAGATTGAGTCCTTGCTCACAGACCTTTCCCGAGATTGAGTCCCGGCTCACAAACCTTTCCCGAGATTGAGTCCCAGCTCACAGACCTTTCCAGAGATTGAGTCCTTGCTCACAGACCTTTCCAGAGATTGAGTCCTTGCTCACAGACCTTTCCCGAGATTGAGTCCCAGCTCACAGACCTTTCCAGAGATTGAGTCCTTGCTCACAGACCTTTCCCGAGATTGAGTCCCGGCTCACAAACCTTTCCCGAGATTGAGTCCTGGCTCACAGACCTTTCCAGAGATTGAGTCCTTGCTCACAGAACTTTCCCGAGATTGAGTCCTTGCTCACAGACCTTTCCCAAGATTGAGTCCTTGCTCACAGACCTTTCCAGAGATTGAGTCCTTGCTCACAGACCTTTCCCGAGATTGAGTCCCGGCTCACAGACCTTACCCGAGATTGAGTCCCGGCTCACAGACCTTTCCCGAGATTGAGTCCCGGCTCACAGACCTTTCCTGAGATTGAGTCCCGGCTCACAGACCTTTCCCGAGATTGAGTCCCGGCTCACAGACCTTTCCTGAGATTGAGTCCCGGCTCACAGACCTTTCCCGAGATTGAGTCCCGGCTCACAGACCTTTCCCGAGATTGAGTCCCGGCTCACAGACCTTTCCCGAGATTGAGTCCCGGCTCACAGACCTTTCCCGAGATTGAGTCCCGGCTCACAGACCTTTCCCGAGATTGAGTCCCGGCTCACAGACCTTTCCCGAGATTGAGTCCCAGCTCACAGACCTTTCCCACATTAACTTAGTATAGAAGTGCATTGTTGTCCATCAACGTTCTAGACACACAGGTGAACTTTGGAAATTGGATTATGTTAGTACTAATGTATTAAACCATTGTGAAACTCTCTTCACAGGGGTGATCCGCGAGACGTACCACAGAGACCGCGATCAGATGGTTCCTGTGACTCTCCTGGCCATCGCCGTCATCCTCGCCTTCATCATGGGCGCCATCTTCTCTGGCATCGTCGTCTACTGCGTGTGCGACCACCACCGCCGGCGTGACTTTGAGCTGCCCGGCCGCAAGGACAAGGACTCGGTTCAGTCCAGACGAGGCTCCATGAACAGCGTCACCAAGCTGACGGGGCTGTTCGAGACGCAAGCCAAGGATGGTCGGCCAGAGGCCATCATGACCCCACTCATGCACAACGGCCGTCTGACCAACGGCAAGATGCTAATCAAAGCTGACCAGCACCCGGATCTGACTGCCCTGCCCACGCCCGAGTCCACACCCATGCAGCCACGGCGCAAGCCCAGCAGGGGTAGCCGCGAGTGGGAGCGCAACCAGAACCTGATCAACGCCTGCACCAAAGACTTGTCCTCCATGGGCACTCCGGTCATCCCGACGGACCTGCCGCTGCGGGCGTCTCCGGGCCACATCCCCAGCGTGGTGGTGCTGCCTCTGCCCCAACATCAGCAAGCCTATCAGCACGAGTACGTGGAGCAGCCCCACCGCGGAGACCTTGCGGACGACCAGGCCGCCACGCTGGAGTACAAGGCCCTCAAGAGCCCGTGCCACGGTCTGGGCCTGGCGGACGGCGAGGGAGCGCCGCCACGTGTCCCCCAGCGAGAGGCGTCTCTGAGCGCCGTGGTCCCGCCGGCCGTCCCGCAGATGGGCAAGAGGCTGGACATGCATTCTTCCATGTACGGCCGTGGCTATCCCATGAGCTCTGGCCTCAAGAAACAGCACAACACCAACTCGTCCAACTCATCCCACATGTCCAGGAACCACAGCTTCCGTGTGGAGACGCCGCCGCCCGCCCCGCAGCGGGTGGACTCCATGCACGTCACCTCCCCGCCGCCGGTCCTCGGCCTGTCGCGCCACCCCAGCCTGAGCTCGTATGGCTCTCTGCCGCGCTGCGGCTCCAGGCAGCTCAAGCCCGACGTCCCTCCCAAACCCTCACTGGTGTCCCTTTCCACGAAAGTCAAATCTGGTGACTCCTGCACATAATGCGGAATAAAAGACGGGGAACATTAAAGTGCGTCTGCTTTGTACAGCTGTGTACAGGAAATGCAACTCACTTTTTCCTTTCTTTTGTTTTTGGGTTTTGTATATTTTTTAATACGTACATGTCGAGCTCAGGCTGATAGTGCCCGTTCCAAGAGGGCAAACATCTGCTCCCAAAAGGAGGAACTCTTGAAGGTTTGGCCAGTGTTCTGTCCGCCGTGTTGCAGCTGATGTTTGTTTTCTGCCAAAAGCACATTGGAGACAGGCGCAATTGTTCAGTCCTGAAGCTACGAGACGTCTCGCCCCGGTTATCAAGCACTTGAACGAGTTCAGACTGGAGTTTACAATGGAAAACTGTGAAGAGCCGCCGCCTGTCTCAGTGTTACTGTTACTGGACAAAGCAATCGAGTTCTGCCTTCGTGCAAGAGTTCAAAACGTCTACTGAAACTGTTGACTAAATAACACGTGACTGTTAATACTAACAGCAGGTTGTATTTATTTTTTAATAAAGTGCTTTTGCAGAAAGAGCATCTCTTTTAGGCTCAAATGAGACGCGAATGATCTTTTTAATTTGAATTAATCAAGTGTGAAGTTATTTAAAGTCATTAAACTGGAGCCAGTACTTCTGTCCACTAACTCTTGGGACGTTGCTAAGCAAACTCAGAGACGACGGAAGCCTCCGTATGGAAGGAATATTTCTCGAGCCGTGCCAGAGGGGCTTGTGGGTAGAGCTTACAGCCCGCAGACAGGAACTCCTGAATCTCACCTCTTCATCTGAAAGCCGCCGGTCGATCACCGAGTGCCATTCTCGCTCGTGTCTGCATGACGTGGAGGAAAGTGAAGGATGAGCCGCACTTAAGACGCTTGGTTTATGCTTTCAAACGTATCGTTTTCTCATCCTGTCAACACACACACACACACACACACACACACAGGCCTTTTGTTGAATCATTTTGTTTTTAAACAAGTCTGTTTTTCTCCTTCCACCTGTAAATTTGTGCCTTACACCCCTGAGTAGTGAAGCGTTTGTTAGCTGTTAACTGTCGTAGTTCTTATAATGACGTTCGTTTCCCTCGTTTGATTAAAAAAAGAAACAAAAAAACAACGTAATTGAAGAATGTAGGTGTTGTCGTCGTCGACTCTGGTCCCTTTGCTAACCACAAATGACTTTGTGCTTGATTTCTTTCTGATCGTGCCAATGAAACGTTGGAGTCGGCCCTCTTGTTGTGCTGGAAGAATGTTGTTTTTTGCTTTGGTTTTGTTTCGTTCGTCCTTCTTTTTTTTACTTTTCACAAAGTCAGATGATGTTTTTACACTGTTTGTAGATTAATTGATGTGTATCTGTGGATCTGGCTGCTTCGAGGCAATAAGAGAAAAACACATGAACCAATCAGATATGATGTTTCTCCCAAACACACACGCGTTTCTAATGTATATGATCAAACACAGTTTTTAGGCAGTGAATACAGGCTGGCTCCTGTGTAGATATGCACTACAATAATATTAGGAAACAGATTAATGTTTTCAATGTTTGTGACAGATTCCGATTAATATAATTTTCTAGCTCTATCGTTGTGATGTAATATGAGGGATTGTTATTTAATATTTTGACACGTTTTATTGAACTTGGCGTCCAGGAATCTCTAGTTTGGGCTTTGTAGATGTTGAATTCACTCGCACGTCTGAGACGACTCTGAATATTTTCTCTCCGGAGATCCCGGAGCCGCACGTCTCCCGTGCCGGTGCCTTCGGTCCGTCCCCCTCCAGACGCCCCTGTGGACGTGGAGGTTGTACTCTTGTATGGTTTGGTCACCGGCCCTCTCCCACATCTGATTCACAGCTAAATGTATGTTGTAAAGAAATTCTCTTTAATAAATGGAAAAAGTAATAAAAACATTTCAGATTCTTGTCACAGACCGTGTGTTGTTTGTCAGAGTCTTCCCAGCAAACAAAAACATGTTCTAAGAACGTTCCCATTCAGTTATGAAAACTTTATATCACGTCGGTTTTTTTAATGTTTTATAAACGTTGAGAACATTCCATCATCTTCATGGGAACGTTACTTTTGAATTTTCTGTGTGTGTATGTGTGTGAGAGTGTGAGTGTGTGTGTAAGTATGTGTGAGTGTATGTGTGAGTGTATGTGTGTGTGTGTGTGTGTGTGTGTGTGTGTGTGTGTGTGTGTGTGTGAGAGTAAGCATGTGTGAGTGTGCGTGTGAGTAAGTGAGTGTGTGTGTGAGTAAGTGTGAGTGTAGGTGTGTTAGTGTGTGTGTGAGTGTGTGTGTGAGATTGTGAGTGTGTATGTGAGTAAGTGTGAGTGTAGGTGTGTTAGTGTGTGTGTGAGAGTGTGAGTGTGTGTGTAAATGTGTGTGAGTAAGCCTGTGAGTGTGAGTGTAGATGTGTGAGTCTGTGTGTGTAAGCGTGTGAGTGTGTGTGAGTAAGTGTGTGTAAGCGTGTGAGTGTGTGTGAGTAAGTGTGTGTGAGTAAGTGTGTGAGTGTATGTGTGTGAGTGTGTGTGAGTAAGTGTGTGAGTGTGTGAGTAAGCGTGTGTGAGTGTGTGTGAGTAAGCGAGTGTGTGTGTGAGTGAGTGTAGGTGTGTGAGTGTAGGTGTAAGTAAGCGTGTGTGAGTGTGTGTGTGTGTGTGAGTAAGCGTGTGTGTATGTGTGTGAGTGTGTGTTTGTGTATGTGTGTGAGTGTGTGTGTAAGTGTGTGAGTAAGCGTGTGTGAGTGTATGTGTGTGAGTCTGTATTGTGAGTAAGCGTGTGTGAGTGTAGGTGTGTGAGTCTGTGTGTGAGTAAGTGTGTGTGAGTGTGTGTGAGTAAGCGTGTGTGAGTAAGTGTGTGTGTATGTGTGTGAGTGTGTGTGTGTATGTGTGTGAGTGTGTGTGTGAGTTAGCGTGTGTGAGTGTATGTGTGTGTGTGTGTGTGAGTAAGCATGTGTGAGTGTGCGTGTGTGTGTGTGTGAGTGTGTGTGTGTGAGTAAGTGTGAGTGTAGGTGTGTTAGTGTGTGTGTGTGAGTGTGTGTGTGAGATTGTGAGTGTGTGTGTGAGTAAGTGTGAGTGTAGGTGTGTTAGTGTGTGTGTGAGAGTGAGTGTGTGTGTAAATGTGTGTGAGTAAGCGTGTGTGTGTGAGTGAGTGTGTGTAGATGTGTGAGTCTGTGTGTGCGAGTAAGCGTGTGAGTGTGTAAGTGTGTGTGAGTAAGTGTGTGAGTATGTGTGTGAGTAAGTGTGTGAGTGTGTGAGTAAGCGTGTGTGAGTGTGTGTGTGTGTGAGTAAGCGAGTGTGTGTGTGAGTGTAGGTGTGTGAGTGTAGGTGTGTGTGTGAGTGTGAGTGTATGTGTAAGTAAGCGTGTGTGAGTGTGTGTGTGTGAGTAAGCGTGTGTGAGTGTGTGTGTATGTGTGTGAGTGTGTGTTTGTGTATGTGTGTGAGTGTGTGTGTGAGTAAGTGTGTGAGTGTATGTGTGTGAGTCTGTGTTGTGAGTAAGTGTGTGTGAGTAAGCGTGTGTGAGTGTGTGTGAGTAAGTGTGTGCGAGTGTGTGTGTGTGAGTAAGCATGTGTGAGTGTGTGTGTATGTGTGTGAGTGTGTGTGTATGTGTGTGAGTGTGTGTGTGTGTGTGTATGTGTGTGAGTAAGCGTGTGAGTGTATGTGTGTGAGTCTGTGTTGTGAGTAAGTGTGTGTAAACGTGTGTGAGTGTAGGTGTGTGAGTGTATGTGTATGTGTGTGAGTCTGTGTTGTGAGTAAGTGTGTGTAAGCGTGTGAGTGTAGGTGTGAATGTATGTGTGAGTGTATGTGTGAGTGTGTGTGTGAGTAAGTGTGTGTGTGTGTGTGAATAAGCGTGTGTGAGTGTGTGTTTGTGTATGTGTGTGAGTGTGTGTGTGAGTAAGTGTGTGAATAAGCGTGTGTGAGTGTATGTGTGTGAGGCTGTGTTGTGAGTAAGTGTGTGTGAGTAAGCGTGTGTGAGTGTAGGTGTGTGAGTGTATGTGTGTGAGTCTGTGTGTGAGTAAGTGTGTGTGAGTGTGTGTGTGTGAGTAAGCGTGTGTGAGTGTGTGTGTATGTGTGTGTGTGTGTATGTGTGTGAGTGTGTGTGAGTAAGTGTGTGAGTAAGCGTATGAGTGTATGTGTGTGAGTCTGTGTTGTGAGTAAGTGTGTGTAAGCGTGTGTGAGTGTAGGTGTGTGAGTGTATGTGTGAGTATATGTGTGTGAGTGTTTGTGTGAATGTGAGTGTGTGAGTAAGTGTGTGTGTGCAAAAATGTTCAAATATATCCCATTGAGTAATAAAAACGTTATATATCAATGTTCTCTGAACGTTCAAACCATCATTTTTTAAATGTTTATAAACGTTGAGAACATTCCATCATCTTCATGGGAACGTTACTTTTGAATTTTCTCTGAACATTCTGAAACAATTACTAACATTTAAAAATGTTTCAGAAACAGTTTTATGAACAGTTTTTGTGCTAACGTTGTGACAACATTAAAGACCAGATAACATTGAACGGACGTTCTATTAACGTTACTGGAGGAACGTTTGCTCATAGCTGTGAGAGAACGTTCCCTGTCGGTTCTCTCATCAGAAGAGCAGTCCGGCTGCTTCACGCTACGATGAGCTCTTTTACCGGCGCCGTCACATGAGGGTTGGCACCTCCGCAGCAAAGACTCGATTGTTCCACATCTCTAACCGTAAATAAACATGGAGATAAGAATCGCTCTGGAGCCGTGTGGCGTCTACACATCGACGATGACAGATTAAATGTTTCTGGGGCATGAAAGGTCTCAGGTGTCCTGTTGCTCTGTCTCAACATGCCCTCGTCTTCACTGTTTGTCCATACGATATATGTATAACAGTAACTCGGTTACTAACTACGCGCTTTGTGTTCTGTAAACAGAGCCTGAACCAACAAAGGCTCTGACCTCCAGAAGCTCGCGCCGCAGATCTGCAGTGAGCGCCACACACACAGCCTGTAATGGGCAAACGGGCTTAGAGCTGTAATCCCGAGCCTTGCTCCATCGGATATCTGCTAATGACCATCACTGTGCGGTCAGACTCAGTCCACTCGTAGAGTTGAGTGAGAAACATTACACCAGCTGATGAATTGATGTGAGCTGATGACTAAAGCTCGAGACAGATATTAATTTAGTTTTTAACCATTTAACTGCTACATTATGTGAGTTTATAATGTGGATAGTGTCATTAGAATAAATCATATTCATAACCCATGACATTTCTCTCTCAAGATGTATCATGTCCAAATTCTGTCATGTTTTAGAGGCATTTCCAGATCGCAAACGATTCGCTATTGAACAGTGAAATCTGTTCAGTCGGTGTTGATCGTGTGAAACCATAATCACATCATTTAAAATCTCAGGCCCCTAACACACACCCGACGCCAGGCGTGACGCAAGTGTGTTCTGCTAGTTTCAGCCGGACGCAGTTCTCATGTTCACGTCCAGCTCCTCGTGTTTAAATATCAAATGCACTGGCGCATCTGTTCACCCATGGGCGTCTGGTCTGAACACCAGGAGTTCAGGAGCATTGCTGGAGCGTTGCTATTGTGAGGAACTGAAGACGACTGCACCATTGACCAACACACACCTGCTCTAAAGTCAAGAGCGCAGTATTATTGTGTGTTATTTAAAGAGTGTGTTAGTAATATGAGCCTATAGGAGGGTCACAACACACACACACACACACACACTGATTATTACACACAGGGACACGCAGCAGCACACACACACACTCTGCTCATTACACACACAGGGACGCGCAGCAGCATACACACACACACACACTCTGATTATTACACACACAGGGACACACAGCAGCACACACACACACTCTGATTATTACACACACAGGAACGCGCAGCAGCACACACACACACACTCTGCTCATTACACACACAGGGACGCGCAGCAGCACACACACACACACACACACACTCTGATTATTACACACACAGGGACACGCAGCAGCACACACACACACACACACTCTGCTCATTACACACACAGGGACGCGCAGCAGCACACACACACACACACTCTGATTATTACACACACAGGGACACGCAGCAGCACACACACACACACACACAAACACACTCTGATTATTACATACACAGGAACACACAGCAGCACACACACACACACACACTCTGATTATTACACACACAGGGACGCGCAGCAGCACACACACACACACACACACTCTGATTATTACACACACAGGGCAGCAGCACACACACACACACACACACTCTGCTCATTACACACACAGGGACGCGCAGCAGCACACACACACACACACTCTGATTATTACACACACAGGGACACGCAACAGCACACACACACACACACACACGCACTCTGATTATTACATACACAGGAACACGCAGCAGCACACACACACACACACACACACTCTGCTCATTACACACACAGGGACGCGCAGCAGCACACACACACACACACACACACTCTGATTATTACACACACAGGGATACACAGCAGCACACACACACACTCTGATTATTACACACACAGCTATTGTGAGGAACTGAAGACGACTGCGCCATTGACCAACACACACCTGCTCTAAAGTCAAGAGCGCAGTATTATTGTGTTATTTAAAGAGTGTGTTAGTAATATGAGCCTATAGGAGGGTCACAACACACACACACACACACACACACTGATTATTACACACAGGGACACGCAGCAGCACACACACACACTCTGCTCATTACACACACAGGGACGCGCAGCAGCATACACACACACACACACTCTGATTATTACACACACAAGGACACACAGCAGCACACACACACACTCTGATTATTACACACACAGGAACGCGCAGCAGCACACACACACACTCTGCTCATTACACACACAGGGACGCGCAGCAGCACACACACACACACTCTGATTATTACACACAGGGACACGCAGCAGCACACACACACACTCTGCTCATTACACACACAGGGACGCGCAGCAGCACACACACACACACACACATACTGATTATTACACACACAGGGACACGCAGCAGCACACACACACACACACACACACACACTCTGAATATTACATACACAGGAACACGCAGCACACACACACACACACACTCTGATTATTACACACACAGGGTGGCGCAGCAGCACACACACACTCTGCTCATTACACACACAGGGACGCGCAGCAGCACACACACACACACACACACACACACATACTGATTATTACACACACAGGGACACGCAGCAGCACACACACACACACTCTGAATATTACATACACAGGAACACGCAGCACACACACACACACACACTCTGATTATTACACACACAGGGACGCGCAGCAGCACACACACACACGCTCTGATTATTACACACACAGAGACGTGCAGCAGCACACACACTCTGCTCATTACACACACACACGCACTCTGCTCATTACACACACAGGGACGTGCAGCAGCGCACACACACACACACACACACACACACGTTTAAATATTAAAAGGATTCCTCACTGGAGAAGCGTTCAGTCTCTCCTCATGTAAATAGTGAATCCGCTCATGGTGCGAGCACAACTGGCTTTTAAAGGGAAAGGGAGATGAGACTCTGATTGGTTTATTGCTTGTTACGCCCAAAACACACCCATGACTCATTAAGAGACGAGGCACAACCCTTCTGGATCATGGGCCGGGAGCGCCGACCGCTTGTCCCGTCGTTAAACTAGCAGAAGTGGATTCGGACACACCCGAAGAGCTCCTGCGCCGTGAGCTCAGATCAGTAAGTTAGGAAATCCATCCTGTGAAAACTGTTTTGAAATTGGACATTGCTTTGCCATGGGAACTTTAAAACCTCTCAGCGGCTCAATTTTTGTGATGTCAACTTCAAATTTGGAACACAACATGGTTAGACAAACAGCTTTGACTAAAAATTTTTTAGTTCACTGCATTTGCTTTACTGTAAACTTAACCTTCCATTTTTAGAAGTGCGATTCCAAAGCATTCATGAACTACAAGCGTTTCAGTTCAGATCTGCTCAGTTATAATACATGTGTTTTGCAGACTAGCGTTTGATCATGTGACGTTCTGAAAGCCGCGGGACCTCCAGCGTGGAGTAAATCCCTGGGCCGCGGCGATAGAGGAATGTAAGCTGCGGCGCTCGGGGATAAAGAGCCTGGCATCAGGATCACTACATGCTCTACTTTGCCTCGGCTTGTAAAACTCTTGGGCATAAAGAGCGTGAGTTTGCTGAAGTGATACGAGCCGCTGAAATCCCTCCAACCACAACAGAGCGCCTGGATGAGCCTGTGCCAACGTGTGTGAGCCTTCAGATGTTCCTGGAGCTCACGATCACACACACTTTCTCTGTTGTTGGAGTGTTTCTGCGTCTGCGCTGAAGGTTGTGTCGTTGTCTCCAGAGAATCCTAAAGGAAGCTTCCCTTGAGTCCGCTCTGTTCAATCCCAGAATGCCTGTCACTTCTGCCGCTCATGTTGACCAGCGATTCTCAAGCGCTTTCATCAGTCGAACCCTTTGAGCTCAAAGATTGACTGGAAGATTTTAATAAACACACCCTCACACACTGATGTGGCCTTTTAAATAAATGAGTGTGAGTGTGAGTGCGCGTGTGCGTGAGCGTGTGCGTGTGCGTGAGCGTGTGAGTGCGTGTGAGTGCGTGTGAGCGTGTGAGTGCGCGTGTGAGTGCGTGTGAGTGTGCATGAGCGTGTGAGTGCGCGTGTGCGTAAGCGCGTGAGTGCGCGTATGCGTGAGCGTGTGAGTGAGCGTGTGAGTGCGCGTGAGTGTGTGAGTGCGTGTGAGTGCGCGTAAGCGTGTGAGTGCGCGTGTGCGTGAGCGTGTGAGTGTGCGTGAGCGTGAGCGTGTGCTTGTGTGTGAGTGTGAGTGCGTGTGCGTGAGTGTGTGCTTGTGTGTAAGTGTGAGTGCTTGTGTGTGAGTGTGAGTGTTTGTGAGTGCGAGTGCGAGTGCGTGAGTGTGTGCTTGTGTGTGAGTGCGAGTGCGAGTGTGTGTGCGTGTGCTTGTGTGAGAGTGCGTGAGCGTGTGCTTGTGTGTGAGTGCTTGTGAGTGTGAGTGTGAGTGCGAGTACGTGTGCGAGTGCGAGTGTGTGTGCGTGTGCTTGTGTGAGAGTGCGTGAGCGTGTGCTTGTGTGTGAGTGCTTGTGTGTGAGTGCGAGTGCGAGTGCGAGTGTGTGTGCGTGTGCTTGTGTGAGAGTGCGTGAGCCTGTGCTTGTGTGTGAGTGCGAGTGCGAGTGCGAGTGCGAGTGTGTGTGCGTGTGCGTGTGCTTGTGTGTGAGTATGTGTGCGAGTGTGTGAGTGTGTGTGTGTGTGTGCTTGTGTGTGAGTGTGAGTGCTTGTGTGTGAGTGTGAGTGTGAGTGTGTGTGTGTGCTAGAGGAAGATGCTCATCTCATCTCAGAGCTGAAGGTCAGATGGACGTCCAGGTTTGGAGCACCGATGGATTTTCTGTCTCCAGTGAATCATGTTAATCGCAGCACCTCAGAATGACTGATGCTGTCATTGAACACGAGAGGACGCGCCGTAACGACTCACGCTTGATTACTGAATGGACGGAGGTTAATTAACACATTTACTCTCCTAATCAAAGTATTATTTATATTACTCTTCATATTCTAAAGCATTAATGTTTCATGGATGTTTTGGCTTCGTATGAACTGATTTAAGTGAAAGTGTGAGCCCATTGACCCAGAGGTCAGAGGTCAGAGGATCCTTCATGACACTGAGTGCTGAAGATCCCTGGAGAGTGAGATGAGTGACAGGCCAGTGGGAGGAAGTGATGTCATCAGCTGATGTTGTGTGTGTGTGTGTTGTATGTAGGTTACTGAAGCTTCAGCGGATCCGACTGAAACCAGAGCAGAGCTTCATGCATAATGAACCAGCCCCTCCCCCTCGTCCCAGGTGTCCTACAGCTGTGGCTCAATTTGCATTCTGCCCCGCCCACTTTCATAATCATGCTGACAGTGCAGGGAGAAAACACACACACACACTCTTGCAGTGTAAAGCTCCTCAAAGCTCCTCTTGTTTTGAGCTTTCTCAATGTTTTAACTGGAGAACAGAACTGATGAAAGCTGATGTGGGTCATTCTATGAGCAGATCCTCTCGTGTGTGTCAGCGTCTCCTCATAAACATCTTCACAAACACTCACACACATGAACAGATGAGCTCTAAATGGATTAAAGGAATAATTCACCCAAAAACGAGGATTCGGTCATTATTTATTCCCCCTCATGTTGCTCTGAACCATATGCTGTTATTTACTGGAGCTGTCGAGTGTTTCGAGGTCACTGTGAACGGCCGAGGAACGAGAGAGTTTTCCGTGTGTGTAGATGGAGACAGAATTCGACATGTTTCCTCTGTGAGTGTGTGTGTGAACGCTGAAGCGAGCTGAAGCAAACGCAGAGCTTTATGTGAAAGAGGATCCGCGAGGCAGATGGAGAAAATGTGCAGCCATGGGATTTTCCGCATGGATTTCTCTGCGGGTACCTGGATTTGGGAAACAGGATTAGCGGGTGTGTAATTACTGTAGGGTGTGTGTGTGTGAGAGAGAGAGAAAGAAACACACAGTTCAGCTTTAAAGAATTCATGAATTATGTCCTAATTTTAGAGTTCTTGGCCGACTTGAAATATGAAGCAGGATCTTCTGCTGGAAAACTCAAAGAAACACACACACACACACACTCCAGAGAAACCGTCCGTCATCACACAGTCGGCAGAAGCCCATGTGCACCACATCAGGAAACACATGCTTCTTTAAATCATGGCATAACAAGCAGAAATTATGACTGTCATATGAGATGAAAACAAAAAATTATGACTTATGAAGTCATAGTTTCCATCTCATATATGAGATGAAAAGTCAAAGTTATGAAATACTAAGTCATTTATGAGTCATTTACAAAATTGATGAAATGGAATCATTTATGAGTCATTTACAAAATTGATGAAATTGAGTCATTTATGAGTCATTTACAAAATTGATGAAATGGAATCATTTATGAGTCATTTACAAAATTGATGAAATTGAGTCATTTATGAGTCATTTACAAAACTGATGAAATTGAGTCATTTATGAGTCATTTACAAAACTGATGAAATTGAGTCATTTATGAGTCATTTACAAAATTGATGAAATGGAATCATTTATGAGTCATTTACAAAATTGATGAAATTGAGTCATTTATGAGTCATTTACAAAATTGATGAAATGGAATCATTTATGAGTCATTTACAAAATTGATGAAATTGAGTCATTTATGAGTCGTTTACAAAATTGATGAAATGGAATCATTTATGAGTCATTTACAAAATTGATGAAATGGAGTCATTTATGAGTCATTTACAAAATTGATGAAATTGAGTCATTTATGAGTCATTTACAAAATTGATGAAATGGAATCATTTATGAGTCATTTACAAAATTTATGAAATGGAATCATTTATGAGTCATTTACAAAATTGATGAAATTGAGTCATTTATGAGTCATTTACAAAATTGATGAAATGGAATCATTTATGAGTCATTTACAAAATTTATGAAATTGAGTCATTTATGAGTCATTTACAAAATTGATGAAATGGAATCATTTATGAGTCATTTACTAAATTGATGAAATTGAGTCATTTATGAGTCATTTACAAAATTTATGAAATTGAGTCATTTATAAAATTGATGAAATTTAGTCATTTATGAGTCATTTACAAAATTGATGAAATTGAGTCATTTATGAGTCATTTACAAAACTGATGAAATTGAATCATTTATGAGTCATTTAAAAAATTGATTAAATTGAGTCATTTATGAGTCATTTACAAAATTGATGAAATTGAGTCATTTATGAGTCATTTACAAAATTGATGAAATTGAGTCATGAGTTATTTAAAAAATTGATGAAATTGAGTCATTTATGAGTCATTTACAAAATTGATGAAATTGAGTCATTTATGAGTCATTTACAAAACTGATGAAATGGAATCATTTATGAGTCATTTACAAAATTTATGAAATTGAGTCATTTATGAGTCATTTACAAAATTTATGAAATTGAGTCATTTATGAGTCATTTACTAAATTGATGAAATTGAGTCATTTATGAGTCATTTACAAAATTTATGAAATTGAGTCATTTATAAAATTGATGAAATTGAGTCATTTATGAGTCATTTACAAAATTGATGAAATTGAGTCATTTATGAGTCATTTACAAAACTGATGAAATTGAATCATTTATGAGTCATTTAAAAAATTGATTAAATTGAGTCATTTATGAGTCATTTACAAAATTGATGAAATTGAGTCATTTATGAGTCATTTACAAAATTGATGAAATTGAGTCATGAGTTATTTAAAAAATTGATGAAATTGAGTCATTTATGAGTCATTTACAAAAATGATGAAATTGAGTCATTTATGAGTCATTTACAAAATTTATGAAATTGAGTCATTTATGAGTCATTTACAAAATTTATGAAATGGAATCATTTGAGTCATTTACAAAATTTATGAAATGGAATCATTTATGAGTCATTTACAAAATTGATTAAATTGAGTCATTTATGAGTCATTTACAAAATTGATGAAATTGAGTCATTTATGAGTCATTTACAAAATTGATGAAATTGAGTCATTTCTGAGTCATTTACAAAATTGATGAAATTGAATCATTTATGAGTCATTTACAAAATTGATGAAATTGAGTCATTTATAAGATTGATGAAATTGAGTCATTTATAAGATTGATGAAATTGAGTCATTTATGAGTCATTTACAAAATTGATGAAATTGAGTCATTTATGAGTCATTTACAAAATTGATGAAATTGAGTCATTTATAAGATTGATGAAATTGAGTCATTTATGAGTCATTTACAAAATTGATTAAATTGAGTCATTTATGAGTCATTTACAAAATTGATTAAATTGAGTCATTTATGAGTCATTTACAAAATTGATGAAATGGAATCATTTATGAGTCATTTACTAAATTGATGAAATTGAGTCATTTATGAGTCATTTACAAAATTTATGAAATTGAGTCATTTATAAAATTGATGAAATTGAGTCATTTATGAGTCATTTACAAAATTGATGAAATTGAGTCATTTATGAGTCATTTACAAAACTGATGAAATTGAATCATTTGAGTCATTTACAAAATTGATGAAATTGAGTCATTTATGAGTCATTTACAAAATTGATGAAATTGAGTCATTTATGAGTCGTTTACAAAATTGATTAAATTGAGTCATTTATGAGTCATTTACAAAACTGATGAAATTGAGTCATTTATGAGTCATTTACAAAATTTATGAAATTGAGTCATTTATGAGTCATTTACAAAATTTATGAAATGGAATCATTTGAGTCATTTACAAAATGTATGAAATTGAGTCATTTATGAGTCATTTACAAAATTGATGAAATTGAGTCATTTATGAGTCATTTACAAAATTGATGAAATTGAGTCATTTATGAGTCATTTACAAAATTGATGAAATTGAATCATTTATGAGTCATTTACAAAATTGATGAAATTGAGTCATTTATGAGTCATTTACAAAATTGATGAAATTGAGTCATTTATGAGTCATTTACAAAATTGATGAAATGGAATCATTTATGAGTCATTTACAAAATTGATTAAATTGAGTCATTTATGAGTCATTTACAAAATTGATGAAATGGAATCATTTATGAGTCATTTACAAAATTGATGAAATTGAGTCATTTATGAGTCATTTACAAAATTGATTAAATTGAGTAATTTATGAGTCATTTACAAAATTGATGAAATGGAATCATTTATGAGTCATTTACAAAATTGATGAAATTGAGTCATTTATGAGTCATTTACAAAATTTATGAAATTGAGTCATTTATAAAATTGATGAAATTGAGTCATTTATGAGTCATTTACAAAATTGATGAAATTGAGTCATTTATGAGTCATTTACAAAATTGATTAAATTGAGTCATTTATGAGTCATTTACAAAATTGATTAAATTGAGTCATTTATGAGTCATTTACAAAATTGATGAAATTGAATCATTTATGAGTCATTTACAAAATTGATGAAATTGAGTCATTTATGAGTCATTTACAAAATTGATGAAATGGAATCATTTGAGTCATTTACAAAATTTATGAAATTGAGTCATTTATGAGTCATTTACAAAATTGATTAAATTGAGTCATTTATGAGTCATTTACAAAATTGATGAAATTGAGTCATTTATGAGTCATTTACAAAATTGATGAAATTGAATCATTTATGAGTCATTTACAAAATTGATGAAATTGAGTCATTTATGAGTCATTTACAAAATTGATGAAATTGAGTCATTTATAAGATTGATGAAATTGAGTCATTTATAAGATTGATGAAATTGAGTCATTTATGAGTCATTTACAAAATTGATGAAATTGAGTCATTTATGAGTCATTTACAAAATTGATGAAATTGAGTCATTTATAAGATTGATGAAATTGAGTCATTTATGAGTCATTTACAAAATTGATTAAATTGAGTCATTTATGAGTCATTTACAAAATTGATGAAATTGAGTCATTTATAAGATTGATGAAATTGAGTCATTTATGAGTCATTTACAAAATTGATGAAATTGAGTCATTTATGAGTCATTTACAAAATTGATGAAATTGAGTCATTTATAAGATTGATGAAATTGAGTCATTTATGAGTCATTTACAAAATTGATTAAATTGAGTCATTTATGAGTCATTTACAAAATTGATTAAATTGAGTCATTTATGAGTCATTTACAAAATTGATGAAATGGAATCATTTATGAGTCATTTACTAAATTGATGAAATTGAGTCATTTATGAGTCATTTACAAAATTTATGAAATTGAGTCATTTATAAAATTGATGAAATTGAGTCATTTATGAGTCATTTACAAAATTGATGAAATTGAGTCATTTATGAGTCATTTACAAAACTGATGAAATTGAATCATTTGAGTCATTTACAAAATTGATGAAATTGAGTCATTTATGAGTCATTTACAAAATTGATGAAATTGAGTCATTTATGAGTCGTTTACAAAATTGATTAAATTGAGTCATTTATGAGTCATTTACAAAACTGATGAAATTGAGTCATTTATGAGTCATTTACAAAATTTATGAAATTGAGTCATTTATGAGTCATTTACAAAATTTATGAAATGGAATCATTTGAGTCATTTACAAAATGTATGAAATTGAGTCATTTATGAGTCATTTACAAAATTGATGAAATTGAGTCATTTATGAGTCATTTACAAAATTGATGAAATTGAGTCATTTATGAGTCATTTACAAAATTGATGAAATTGAATCATTTATGAGTCATTTACAAAATTGATGAAATTGAGTCATTTATGAGTCATTTACAAAATTGATGAAATTGAGTCATTTATGAGTCATTTACAAAATTGATGAAATGGAATCATTTATGAGTCATTTACAAAATTGATTAAATTGAGTCATTTATGAGTCATTTACAAAATTGATGAAATTGAGTCATTTATGAGTCATTTACAAAATTGATTAAATTGAGTAATTTATGAGTCATTTACAAAATTGATGAAATGGAATCATTTATGAGTCATTTACAAAATTGATGAAATTGAGTCATTTATGAGTCATTTACAAAATTTATGAAATTGAGTCATTTATAAAATTGATGAAATTGAGTCATTTATGAGTCATTTACAAAATTGATGAAATTGAGTCATTTATGAGTCATTTACAAAATTGATTAAATTGAGTCATTTATGAGTCATTTACAAAATTGATTAAATTGAGTCATTTATGAGTCATTTACAAAATTGATGAAATTGAATCATTTATGAGTCATTTACAAAATTGATGAAATTGAGTCATTTATGAGTCATTTACAAAATTGATGAAATGGAATCATTTGAGTCATTTACAAAATTTATGAAATTGAGTCATTTATGAGTCATTTACAAAATTGATTAAATTGAGTCATTTATGAGTCATTTACAAAATTGATGAAATTGAGTCATTTATGAGTCATTTACAAAATTGATGAAATTGAATCATTTATGAGTCATTTACAAAATTGATGAAATTGAGTCATTTATGAGTCATTTACAAAATTGATGAAATTGAGTCATTTATAAGATTGATGAAATTGAGTCATTTATAAGATTGATGAAATTGAGTCATTTATGAGTCATTTACAAAATTGATGAAATTGAGTCATTTATGAGTCATTTACAAAATTGATGAAATTGAGTCATTTATAAGATTGATGAAATTGAGTCATTTATGAGTCATTTACAAAATTGATTAAATTGAGTCATTTATGAGTCATTTACAAAATTGATGAAATTGAGTCATTTATAAGATTGATGAAATTGAGTCATTTATGAGTCATTTACAAAATTGATGAAATTGAGTCATTTATGAGTCATTTACAAAATTGATGAAATTGAGTCATTTATAAGATTGATGAAATTGAGTCATTTATGAGTCATTTACAAAATTGATTAAATTGAGTCATTTATGAGTCATTTACAAAATTGATGAAATGGAATCATTTATGAGTCATTTACTAAATTGATGAAATTGAGTCATTTATGAGTCATTTACAAAATTTATGAAATTGAGTCATTTATAAAATTGATGAAATTGAGTCATTTATGAGTCATTTACAAAATTGATGAAATTGAGTCATTTATGAGTCATTTACAAAACTGATGAAATTGAATCATTTATGAGTCATTTAAAAAATTGATTAAATTGAGTCATTTATGAGTCATTTACAAAATTGATGAAATTGAGTCATTTATGAGTCATTTACAAAATTGATGAAATTGAGTCATTTATGAGTCGTTTACAAAATTGATTAAATTGAGTCATTTATGAGTCATTTACAAAACTGATGAAATTGAGTCATTTATGAGTCATTTACAAAATTTATGAAATTGAGTCATTTATGAGTCATTTACAAAACTGATGAAATTGAGTCATTTATGAGTCATTTACAAAATTTATGAAATTGAGTCATTTATGAGTCATTTACAAAATTTATGAAATGGAATCATTTGAGTCATTTACAAAATGTATGAAATTGAGTCATTTATGAGTCATTTACAAAATGTATGAAATTGAGTCATTTATGAGTCATTTACAAAATTGATGAAATTGAGTCATTTATGAGTCATTTACAAAATTGATGAAATTGAATCATTTATGAGTCATTTACAAAATTGATGAAATTGAGTCATTTATGAGTCATTTACAAAATTGATTAAATTGAGTCATTTATGAGTCATTTACAAAATTGATGAAATTGAGTCATTTATGAGTCATTTACAAAATTGATGAAATTGAGTCATTTATGAGTCATTTACAAAATTGATGAAATTGAGTCATTTATGAGTCATTTACAAAATTGATGAAATTGAGTCATTTATGAGTCATTTACAAAATTGATTAAATTGAATCATTTATGAGTCATTTACAAAATTGATTAAATTGAGTCATTTATGAGTCATTTACAAAATTGATGAAATGGAATCATTTATGAGTCATTTACAAAATTGATTAAATTGAGTCATTTATGAGTCATTTACAAAATTGATGAAATGGAATCATTTATGAGTCATTTACAAAATTGATGAAATTGAGTCATTTATGAGTCATTTACAAAATTGATTAAATTGAGTCATTTATGAGTCATTTACAAAATTGATGAAATGGAATCATTTATGAGTCATTTACAAAATTGATGAAATTGAGTCATTTATGAGTCATTTACAAAATTGATTAAATTGAGTCATTTATGAGTCATTTACAAAATTGATGAAATTGAGTCATTTATGAGTCATTTACAAAATTGATGAAATGGAATCATTTATAAGTCATTTACAAAATTGATTAAATGGAATCATTTATGAGTCATTTACAAAATTGATTAAATGGAATCATTTATGAGTCATTTACAAAATTGATGAAATTGAGTCATTTATGAGTCATTTACAAAATTGATGAAATGGAATCATTTATGAGTCATTTACAAAATTGATTAAATGGAATCATTTATGAGTCATTTACAAAATTGATTAAATGGAATCATTTATGAGTCATTTACAAAATTGATGAAATGGAATCATTTATGAGTCATTTACAAAATTGATTAAATTGAGTAATTTATGAGTCATTTACAAAATTGATGAAATGGAATCATTTATGAGTCATTTACAAAATTGATGAAATTGAGTCATTTATGAGTCATTTACAAAATTTATGAAATTGAGTCATTTATAAAATTGATGAAATTGAGTCATTTATGAGTCATTTACAAAATTGATGAAATTGAGTCATTTATGAGTCATTTACAAAATTGATTAAATTGAGTCATTTATGAGTCATTTACAAAATTGATTAAATTGAGTCATTTATGAGTCATTTACAAAATTGATGAAATTGAATCATTTATGAGTCATTTACAAAATTGATGAAATTGAGTCATTTATGAGTCATTTACAAAATTGATGAAATTGAGTCATTTATGAGTCATTTACAAAATTGATGAAATTGAATCATTTATGAGTCATTTACAAAATTGATGAAATTGAGTCATTTATGAGTCATTTACAAAATTGATGAAATTGAGTCATTTATGAGTCATTTACAAAATTGATGAAATGGAATCATTTATGAGTCATTTACAAAATTGATTAAATTGAGTCATTTATGAGTCATTTACAAAATTGATGAAATGGAATCATTTATGAGTCATTTACAAAATTGATGAAATTGAGTCATTTATGAGTCATTTACAAAATTGATTAAATTGAGTAATTTATGAGTCATTTACAAAATTGATGAAATGGAATCATTTATGAGTCATTTACAAAATTTATGAAATTGAGTCATTTATGAGTCATTTACAAAATTTATGAAATTGAGTCATTTATAAAATTGATGAAATTGAGTCATTTATGAGTCATTTACAAAATTGATGAAATTGAGTCATTTATGAGTCATTTACAAAATTGATTAAATTGAGTCATTTATGAGTCATTTACAAAATTGATTAAATTGAGTCATTTATGAGTCATTTACAAAATTGATGAAATTGAATCATTTATGAGTCATTTACAAAATTGATGAAATTGAGTCATTTATGAGTCATTTACAAAATTGATGAAATGGAATCATTTGAGTCATTTACAAAATTTATGAAATTGAGTCATTTATGAGTCATTTACAAAATTGATTAAATTGAGTCATTTATGAGTCATTTACAAAATTGATGAAATTGAGTCATTTATGAGTCATTTACAAAATTGATGAAATTGAATCATTTATGAGTCATTTACAAAATTGATGAAATTGAGTCATTTATGAGTCATTTACAAAATTGATGAAATTGAGTCATTTATAAGATTGATGAAATTGAGTCATTTATAAGATTGATGAAATTGAGTCATTTATGAGTCATTTACAAAATTGATGAAATTGAGTCATTTATGAGTCATTTACAAAATTGATGAAATTGAGTCATTTATAAGATTGATGAAATTGAGTCATTTATGAGTCATTTACAAAATTGATTAAATTGAGTCATTTATGAGTCATTTACAAAATTGATGAAATTGAGTCATTTATAAGATTGATGAAATTGAGTCATTTATGAGTCATTTACAAAATTGATGAAATTGAGTCATTTATGAGTCATTTACAAAATTGATGAAATTGAGTCATTTATAAGATTGATGAAATTGAGTCATTTATGAGTCATTTACAAAATTGATTAAATTGAGTCATTTATGAGTCATTTACAAAATTGATTAAATTGAGTCATTTATGAGTCATTTACAAAATTGATGAAATGGAATCATTTATGAGTCATTTACTAAATTGATGAAATTGAGTCATTTATGAGTCATTTACAAAATTTATGAAATTGAGTCATTTATAAAATTGATGAAATTGAGTCATTTATGAGTCATTTACAAAATTGATGAAATTGAGTCATTTATGAGTCATTTACAAAACTGATGAAATTGAATCATTTGAGTCATTTACAAAATTGATGAAATTGAGTCATTTATGAGTCATTTACAAAATTGATGAAATTGAGTCATTTATGAGTCGTTTACAAAATTGATTAAATTGAGTCATTTATGAGTCATTTACAAAACTGATGAAATTGAGTCATTTATGAGTCATTTACAAAATTTATGAAATTGAGTCATTTATGAGTCATTTACAAAATTTATGAAATGGAATCATTTGAGTCATTTACAAAATGTATGAAATTGAGTCATTTATGAGTCATTTACAAAATTGATGAAATTGAGTCATTTATGAGTCATTTACAAAATTGATGAAATTGAGTCATTTATGAGTCATTTACAAAATTGATGAAATTGAATCATTTATGAGTCATTTACAAAATTGATGAAATTGAGTCATTTATGAGTCATTTACAAAATTGATGAAATTGAGTCATTTATGAGTCATTTACAAAATTGATGAAATGGAATCATTTATGAGTCATTTACAAAATTGATTAAATTGAGTCATTTATGAGTCATTTACAAAATTGATGAAATTGAGTCATTTATGAGTCATTTACAAAATTGATTAAATTGAGTAATTTATGAGTCATTTACAAAATTGATGAAATGGAATCATTTATGAGTCATTTACAAAATTGATGAAATTGAGTCATTTATGAGTCATTTACAAAATTTATGAAATTGAGTCATTTATAAAATTGATGAAATTGAGTCATTTATGAGTCATTTACAAAATTGATGAAATTGAGTCATTTATGAGTCATTTACAAAATTGATTAAATTGAGTCATTTATGAGTCATTTACAAAATTGATTAAATTGAGTCATTTATGAGTCATTTACAAAATTGATGAAATTGAATCATTTATGAGTCATTTACAAAATTGATGAAATTGAGTCATTTATGAGTCATTTACAAAATTGATGAAATGGAATCATTTGAGTCATTTACAAAATTTATGAAATTGAGTCATTTATGAGTCATTTACAAAATTGATTAAATTGAGTCATTTATGAGTCATTTACAAAATTGATGAAATTGAGTCATTTATGAGTCATTTACAAAATTGATGAAATTGAATCATTTATGAGTCATTTACAAAATTGATGAAATTGAGTCATTTATGAGTCATTTACAAAATTGATGAAATTGAGTCATTTATAAGATTGATGAAATTGAGTCATTTATAAGATTGATGAAATTGAGTCATTTATGAGTCATTTACAAAATTGATGAAATTGAGTCATTTATGAGTCATTTACAAAATTGATGAAATTGAGTCATTTATAAGATTGATGAAATTGAGTCATTTATGAGTCATTTACAAAATTGATTAAATTGAGTCATTTATGAGTCATTTACAAAATTGATGAAATTGAGTCATTTATAAGATTGATGAAATTGAGTCATTTATGAGTCATTTACAAAATTGATGAAATTGAGTCATTTATGAGTCATTTACAAAATTGATGAAATTGAGTCATTTATAAGATTGATGAAATTGAGTCATTTATGAGTCATTTACAAAATTGATTAAATTGAGTCATTTATGAGTCATTTACAAAATTGATTAAATTGAGTCATTTATGAGTCATTTACAAAATTGATGAAATGGAATCATTTATGAGTCATTTACTAAATTGATGAAATTGAGTCATTTATGAGTCATTTACAAAATTTATGAAATTGAGTCATTTATAAAATTGATGAAATTGAGTCATTTATGAGTCATTTACAAAATTGATGAAATTGAGTCATTTATGAGTCATTTACAAAACTGATGAAATTTAATCATTTATGAGTCATTTAAAAAATTGATTAAATTGAGTCATTTATGAGTCATTTACAAAATTGATGAAATTGAGTCATTTATGAGTCATTTACAAAATTGATGAAATTGAGTCATTTATGAGTCGTTTACAAAATTGATTAAATTGAGTCATTTATGAGTCATTTACAAAACTGATGAAATTGAGTCATTTATGAGTCATTTACAAAATTTATGAAATTGAGTCATTTATGAGTCATTTACAAAACTGATGAAATTGAGTCATTTATGAGTCATTTACAAAATTTATGAAATTGAGTCATTTATGAGTCATTTACAAAATTTATGAAATGGAATCATTTGAGTCATTTACAAAATGTATGAAATTGAGTCATTTATGAGTCATTTACAAAATGTATGAAATTGAGTCATTTATGAGTCATTTACAAAATTGATGAAATTGAGTCATTTATGAGTCATTTACAAAATTGATGAAATTGAATCATTTATGAGTCATTTACAAAATTGATGAAATTGAGTCATTTATGAGTCATTTACAAAATTGATTAAATTGAGTCATTTATGAGTCATTTACAAAATTGATGAAATTGAGTCATTTATGAGTCATTTACAAAATTGATGAAATTGAGTCATTTATGAGTCATTTACAAAATTGATGAAATTGAGTCATTTATGAGTCATTTACAAAATTGATGAAATTGAGTCATTTATGAGTCATTTACAAAATTGATTAAATTGAATCATTTATGAGTCATTTACAAAATTGATTAAATTGAGTCATTTATGAGTCATTTACAAAATTGATGAAATGGAATCATTTATGAGTCATTTACAAAATTGATTAAATTGAGTCATTTATGAGTCATTTACAAAATTGATGAAATGGAATCATTTATGAGTCATTTACAAAATTGATGAAATTGAGTCATTTATGAGTCATTTACAAAATTGATTAAATTGAGTCATTTATGAGTCATTTACAAAATTGATGAAATGGAATCATTTATGAGTCATTTACAAAATTGATGAAATTGAGTCATTTATGAGTCATTTACAAAATTGATTAAATTGAGTCATTTATGAGTCATTTACAAAATTGATGAAATTGAGTCATTTATGAGTCATTTACAAAATTGATGAAATGGAATCATTTATAAGTCATTTACAAAATTGATTAAATGGAATCATTTATGAGTCATTTACAAAATTGATTAAATGGAATCATTTATGAGTCATTTACAAAATTGATGAAATTGAGTCATTTATGAGTCATTTACAAAATTGATGAAATGGAATCATTTGAGTCATTTACAAAATTTATGAAATTGAGTCATTTATGAGTCATTTACAAAATTGATTAAATTGAGTCATTTATGAGTCATTTACAAAATTGATGAAATTGAGTCATTTATGAGTCATTTACAAAATTGATGAAATTGAATCATTTATGAGTCATTTACAAAATTGATGAAATTGAGTCATTTATGAGTCATTTACAAAATTGATGAAATTGAGTCATTTATAAGATTGATGAAATTGAGTCATTTATAAGATTGATGAAATTGAGTCATTTATGAGTCATTTACAAAATTGATGAAATTGAGTCATTTATGAGTCATTTACAAAATTGATGAAATTGAGTCATTTATAAGATTGATGAAATTGAGTCATTTATGAGTCATTTACAAAATTGATTAAATTGAGTCATTTATGAGTCATTTACAAAATTGATGAAATTGAGTCATTTATAAGATTGATGAAATTGAGTCATTTATGAGTCATTTACAAAATTGATGAAATTGAGTCATTTATGAGTCATTTACAAAATTGATGAAATTGAGTCATTTATAAGATTGATGAAATTGAGTCATTTATGAGTCATTTACAAAATTGATTAAATTGAGTCATTTATGAGTCATTTACAAAATTGATTAAATTGAGTCATTTATGAGTCATTTACAAAATTGATGAAATGGAATCATTTATGAGTCATTTACTAAATTGATGAAATTGAGTCATTTATGAGTCATTTACAAAATTTATGAAATTGAGTCATTTATAAAATTGATGAAATTGAGTCATTTATGAGTCATTTACAAAATTGATGAAATTGAGTCATTTATGAGTCATTTACAAAACTGATGAAATTGAATCATTTGAGTCATTTACAAAATTGATGAAATTGAGTCATTTATGAGTCATTTACAAAATTGATGAAATTGAGTCATTTATGAGTCGTTTACAAAATTGATTAAATTGAGTCATTTATGAGTCATTTACAAAACTGATGAAATTGAGTCATTTATGAGTCATTTACAAAATTTATGAAATTGAGTCATTTATGAGTCATTTACAAAATTTATGAAATGGAATCATTTGAGTCATTTACAAAATGTATGAAATTGAGTCATTTATGAGTCATTTACAAAATTGATGAAATTGAGTCATTTATGAGTCATTTACAAAATTGATGAAATTGAGTCATTTATGAGTCATTTACAAAATTGATGAAATTGAATCATTTATGAGTCATTTACAAAATTGATGAAATTGAGTCATTTATGAGTCATTTACAAAATTGATGAAATTGAGTCATTTATGAGTCATTTACAAAATTGATGAAATGGAATCATTTATGAGTCATTTACAAAATTGATTAAATTGAGTCATTTATGAGTCATTTACAAAATTGATGAAATTGAGTCATTTATGAGTCATTTACAAAATTGATTAAATTGAGTCATTTATGAGTCATTTACAAAATTGATGAAATGGAATCATTTATGAGTCATTTACAAAATTTATGAAATTGAGTCATTTATGAGTCATTTACAAAATTTATGAAATTGAGTCATTTATAAAATTGATGAAATTGAGTCATTTATGAGTCATTTACAAAATTGATGAAATTGAGTCATTTATGAGTCATTTACAAAATTGATTAAATTGAGTCATTTATGAGTCATTTACAAAATTGATTAAATTGAGTCATTTATGAGTCATTTACAAAATTGATGAAATTGAATCATTTATGAGTCATTTACAAAATTGATGAAATTGAGTCATTTATGAGTCATTTACAAAATTGATGAAATGGAATCATTTGAGTCATTTACAAAATTTATGAAATTGAGTCATTTATGAGTCATTTACAAAATTGATTAAATTGAGTCATTTATGAGTCATTTACAAAATTGATGAAATTGAGTCATTTATGAGTCATTTACAAAATTGATGAAATTGAATCATTTATGAGTCATTTACAAAATTGATGAAATTGAGTCATTTATGAGTCATTTACAAAATTGATGAAATTGAGTCATTTATAAGATTGATGAAATTGAGTCATTTATAAGATTGATGAAATTGAGTCATTTATGAGTCATTTACAAAATTGATGAAATTGAGTCATTTATGAGTCATTTACAAAATTGATGAAATTGAGTCATTTATAAGATTGATGAAATTGAGTCATTTATGAGTCATTTACAAAATTGATTAAATTGAGTCATTTATGAGTCATTTACAAAATTGATGAAATTGAGTCATTTATAAGATTGATGAAATTGAGTCATTTATGAGTCATTTACAAAATTGATGAAATTGAGTCATTTATGAGTCATTTACAAAATTGATGAAATTGAGTCATTTATAAGATTGATGAAATTGAGTCATTTATGAGTCATTTACAAAATTGATTAAATTGAGTCATTTATGAGTCATTTACAAAATTGATTAAATTGAGTCATTTATGAGTCATTTACAAAATTGATGAAATGGAATCATTTATGAGTCATTTACTAAATTGATGAAATTGAGTCATTTATGAGTCATTTACAAAATTTATGAAATTGAGTCATTTATAAAATTGATGAAATTGAGTCATTTATGAGTCATTTACAAAATTGATGAAATTGAGTCATTTATGAGTCATTTACAAAACTGATGAAATTGAATCATTTATGAGTCATTTAAAAAATTGATTAAATTGAGTCATTTATGAGTCATTTACAAAATTGATGAAATTGAGTCATTTATGAGTCATTTACAAAATTGATGAAATTGAGTCATTTATGAGTCGTTTACAAAATTGATTAAATTGAGTCATTTATGAGTCATTTACAAAACTGATGAAATTGAGTCATTTATGAGTCATTTACAAAATTTATGAAATTGAGTCATTTATGAGTCATTTACAAAACTGATGAAATTGAGTCATTTATGAGTCATTTACAAAATTTATGAAATTGAGTCATTTATGAGTCATTTACAAAATTTATGAAATGGAATCATTTGAGTCATTTACAAAATGTATGAAATTGAGTCATTTATGAGTCATTTACAAAATGTATGAAATTGAGTCATTTATGAGTCATTTACAAAATTGATGAAATTGAGTCATTTATGAGTCATTTACAAAATTGATGAAATTGAATCATTTATGAGTCATTTACAAAATTGATGAAATTGAGTCATTTATGAGTCATTTACAAAATTGATTAAATTGAGTCATTTATGAGTCATTTACAAAATTGATGAAATTGAGTCATTTATGAGTCATTTACAAAATTGATGAAATTGAGTCATTTATGAGTCATTTACAAAATTGATGAAATTGAGTCATTTATGAGTCATTTACAAAATTGATGAAATTGAGTCATTTATGAGTCATTTACAAAATTGATTAAATTGAATCATTTATGAGTCATTTACAAAATTGATTAAATTGAGTCATTTATGAGTCATTTACAAAATTGATGAAATGGAATCATTTATGAGTCATTTACAAAATTGATTAAATTGAGTCATTTATGAGTCATTTACAAAATTGATGAAATGGAATCATTTATGAGTCATTTACAAAATTGATGAAATTGAGTCATTTATGAGTCATTTACAAAATTGATTAAATTGAGTCATTTATGAGTCATTTACAAAATTGATGAAATGGAATCATTTATGAGTCATTTACAAAATTGATGAAATTGAGTCATTTATGAGTCATTTACAAAATTGATTAAATTGAGTCATTTATGAGTCATTTACAAAATTGATGAAATTGAGTCATTTATGAGTCATTTACAAAATTGATGAAATGGAATCATTTATAAGTCATTTACAAAATTGATTAAATGGAATCATTTATGAGTCATTTACAAAATTGATTAAATGGAATCATTTATGAGTCATTTACAAAATTGATGAAATTGAGTCATTTATGAGTCATTTACAAAATTGATGAAATGGAATCATTTATGAGTCATTTACAAAATTGATTAAATGGAATCATTTATGAGTCATTTACAAAATTGATTAAATGGAATCATTTATGAGTCATTTACAAAATTGATTAAATGGAATCATTTATGAGTCATTTACAAAATTGATGAAATGGAATCATTTATGAGTCATTTACAAAATTGATTAAATTGAGTAATTTATGAGTCATTTACAAAATTGATGAAATGGAATCATTTATGAGTCATTTACAAAATTGATGAAATTGAGTCATTTATGAGTCATTTACAAAATTTATGAAATTGAGTCATTTATAAAATTGATGAAATTGAGTCATTTATGAGTCATTTACAAAATTGATGAAATTGAGTCATTTATGAGTCATTTACAAAATTGATTAAATTGAGTCATTTATGAGTCATTTACAAAATTGATTAAATTGAGTCATTTATGAGTCATTTACAAAATTGATGAAATTGAATCATTTATGAGTCATTTACAAAATTGATGAAATTGAGTCATTTATGAGTCATTTACAAAATTGATGAAATGGAATCATTTGAGTCATTTACAAAATTTATGAAATTGAGTCATTTATGAGTCATTTACAAAATTGATTAAATTGAGTCATTTATGAGTCATTTACAAAATTGATGAAATTGAGTCATTTATGAGTCATTTACAAAATTGATGAAATTGAATCATTTATGAGTCATTTACAAAATTGATGAAATTGAGTCATTTATGAGTCATTTACAAAATTGATGAAATTGAGTCATTTATAAGATTGATGAAATTGAGTCATTTATAAGATTGATGAAATTGAGTCATTTATGAGTCATTTACAAAATTGATGAAATTGAGTCATTTATGAGTCATTTACAAAATTGATGAAATTGAGTCATTTATAAGATTGATGAAATTGAGTCATTTATGAGTCATTTACAAAATTGATGAAATTGAGTCATTTATGAGTCATTTACAAAATTGATGAAATGGAATCATTTATGAGTCATTTACAAAATTGATGAAATGGAATCATTTATGAGTCATTTACAAAATTGATTAAATGGAATCATTTATGAGTCATTTACAAAATTGATTAAATGGAATCATTTATGAGTCATTTACAAAATTGATGAAATGGAATCATTTATGAGTCATTTACAAAATTGATTAAATTGAGTAATTTATGAGTCATTTACAAAATTGATGAAATGGAATCATTTATGAGTCATTTACAAAATTGATGAAATTGAGTCATTTATGAGTCATTTACAAAATTTATGAAATTGAGTCATTTATAAAATTGATGAAATTGAGTCATTTATGAGTCATTTACAAAATTTATGAAATTGAGTCATTTATGAGTCATTTACAAAATTGATTAAATTGAGTCATTTATGAGTCATTTACAAAATTGATTAAATTGAGTCATTTATGAGTCATTTACAAAATTGATGAAATTGAATCATTTATGAGTCATTTACAAAATTGATGAAATTGAGTCATTTATGAGTCATTTACAAAATTGATGAAATGGAATCATTTGAGTCATTTACAAAATTTATGAAATTGAGTCATTTATGAGTCATTTACAAAATTGATTAAATTGAGTCATTTATGAGTCATTTACAAAATTGATGAAATTGAGTCATTTATGAGTCATTTACAAAATTGATGAAATTGAATCATTTATGAGTCATTTACAAAATTGATGAAATTGAGTCATTTATGAGTCATTTACAAAATTGATGAAATTGAGTCATTTATAAGATTGATGAAATTGAGTCATTTATAAGATTGATGAAATTGAGTCATTTATGAGTCATTTACAAAATTGATGAAATTGAGTCATTTATGAGTCATTTACAAAATTGATGAAATTGAGTCATTTATAAGATTGATGAAATTGAGTCATTTATGAGTCATTTACAAAATTGATGAAATTGAGTCATTTATGAGTCATTTACAAAATTGATGAAATTGAGTCATTTATAAGATTGATGAAATTGAGTCATTTATGAGTCATTTACAAAATTGATGAAATTGAGTCATTTATGAGTCATTTACAAAATTGATGAAATTGAGTCATTTATAAGATTGATGAAATTGAGTCATTTATGAGTCATTTACAAAATTGATTAAATTGAGTCATTTATGAGTCATTTACAAAATTGATTAAATTGAGTCATTTATGAGTCATTTACAAAATTGATGAAATGGAATCATTTATGAGTCATTTACTAAATTGATGAAATTGAGTCATTTATGAGTCATTTACAAAATTGATGAAATTGAGTCATTTATAAAATTGATGAAATTGAGTCATTTATGAGTCATTTACAAAATTGATGAAATTGAGTCATTTATGAGTCATTTACAAAACTGATGAAATTGAATCATTTATGAGTCATTTAAAAAATTGATTAAATTGAGTCATTTATGAGTCATTTACAAAATTGATGAAATTGAGTCATTTATGAGTCATTTACAAAATTGATGAAATTGAGTCATTTATGAGTCGTTTACAAAATTGATTAAATTGAGTCATTTATGAGTCATTTACAAAACTGATGAAATTGAGTCATTTATGAGTCATTTACAAAATTTATGAAATTGAGTCATTTATGAGTCATTTACAAAACTGATGAAATTGAGTCATTTATGAGTCATTTACAAAATTTATGAAATTGAGTCATTTATGAGTCATTTACAAAATTTATGAAATGGAATCATTTGAGTCATTTACAAAATGTATGAAATTGAGTCATTTATGAGTCATTTACAAAATGTATGAAATTGAGTCATTTATGAGTCATTTACAAAAATGATGAAATTGAGTCATTTATGAGTCATTTACAAAATTGATGAAATTGAATCATTTATGAGTCATTTACAAAATTGATGAAATTGAGTCATTTATGAGTCATTTACAAAATTGATTAAATTGAGTCATTTATGAGTCATTTACAAAATTGATGAAATTGAGTCATTTATGAGTCATTTACAAAATTGATGAAATTGAGTCATTTATGAGTCATTTACAAAATTGATGAAATTGAGTCATTTATGAGTCATTTACAAAATTGATGAAATTGAGTCATTTATGAGTCATTTACAAAATTGATTAAATTGAATCATTTATGAGTCATTTACAAAATTGATTAAATTGAGTCATTTATGAGTCATTTACAAAATTGATGAAATGGAATCATTTATGAGTCATTTACAAAATTGATTAAATTGAGTCATTTATGAGTCATTTACAAAATTGATGAAATGGAATCATTTATGAGTCATTTACAAAATTGATGAAATTGAGTCATTTATGAGTCATTTACAAAATTGATTAAATTGAGTCATTTATGAGTCATTTACAAAATTGATGAAATGGAATCATTTATGAGTCATTTACAAAATTGATGAAATTGAGTCATTTATGAGTCATTTACAAAATTGATTAAATTGAGTCATTTATGAGTCATTTACAAAATTGATGAAATTGAGTCATTTATGAGTCATTTACAAAATTGATGAAATGGAATCATTTATAAGTCATTTACAAAATTGATTAAATGGAATCATTTATGAGTCATTTACAAAATTGATTAAATGGAATCATTTATGAGTCATTTACAAAATTGATGAAATGGAATCATTTATGAGTCATTTACAAAATTGATGAAATTGAGTCATTTATGAGTCATTTACAAAATTGATGAAATGGAATCATTTATGAGTCATTTACAAAATTGATGAAATGGAATCATTTATGAGTCATTTACAAAATTTATGAAATTGAGTAATTTATGAGTCATTTACAAAATTAATGAAATGGAATCATTTATGAGTCATTTACAAAATTGATTAAATTGAGTCATTTATGAGTCATTTACAAAATTTATGAAATGGAATCATTTGAGTCATTTACAAAATTTATGAAATTGAGTCATTTATGAGCCATTTACAAAATTGATGAAATGGAATCATTTATGAGTCATTTACAAAATTGATGAAATGGAATCATTTATGAGTCATTTACAAAATTGATTAAATTGAGTCATTTATGAGTCATTTACAAAATTGATGAAATGGAATCATTTATGAGTCATTTATAAAATTTATGAAATTGAGTCATTTATGAGTCATTTACAAAATTTATGAAATTGAGTCATTTATAAAATTGATGAAATTGAGTCATTTATGAGTCATTTACAAAATTTATGAAATTGAGTCATTTATGAGTCATTTACAAAACTGATGAAATGGAATCATTTATGAGTCATTTACAAAATTGATGAAATTGAGTCATTTATGAGTCATTTACAAAATTGATGAAATTGAGTCATTTATGAGTCATTTACAAAATTGATGAAATGGAATCATTTATGAGTCATTTACAAAATTGATGAAATTGAGTCATTTATGAGTCGTTTACAAAATTGATGAAATTGAGTCATTTATGAGTCATTTACAAAATTGATGAAATTGAGTCATTTATGAGTCATTTACAAAATTGATGAAATTGAGTCATTTATGAGTCGTTTACAAAATTGATGAAATTGAGTCATTTATGAGTCGTTTACAAAATTGATGAAATTGAGTCATTTACAAAATTGATGAAATTGAGTCTTTTAGGAGTCATTTACAAAATTGATGAAATTGAGTCATTTATAAAATTGATGAAATGGAATCATTTGAGTCATTTACAAAATTTATTAAATGGAATCATTTGAGTCATTTACAAAATTGATGAAATTGAGTCATTTATGAGTCATTTACAAAATTGATGAAATTGAGTCATTTATGAGTCATTTACAAAATTGATGAAATTGAGTCATTTATGAGTCATTTACAAAATTGATGAAATTGAATCATTTATGAGTCATTTACAAAATTGATGAAATTGAGTCATTTATGAGTCATTTACAAAATTGATGAAATTGAGTCATTTATAAGATTGATGAAATTGAGTCATTTATAAGATTGATGAAATTGAGTCATTTATGAGTCATTTACAAAATTGATGAAATTGAGTCATTTATGAGTCATTTACAAAATTGATGAAATTGAGTCATTTATAAGATTGATGAAATTGAGTCATTTATGAGTCATTTACAAAATTTATGAAATTGAGTCATTTATGAGTCATTTACAAAATTTATGAAATGGAATCATTTGAGTCATTTACAAAATGTATGAAATTGAGTCATTTATGAGTCATTTACAAAATGTATGAAATTGAGTCATTTATGAGTCATTTACAAAAATGATGAAATTGAGTCATTTATGAGTCATTTACAAAATTGATGAAATTGAATCATTTATGAGTCATTTACAAAATTGATGAAATTGAGTCATTTATGAGTCATTTACAAAATTGATTAAATTGAGTCATTTATGAGTCATTTACAAAATTGATGAAATTGAGTCATTTATGAGTCATTTACAAAATTGATGAAATTGAGTCATTTATGAGTCATTTACAAAATTGATGAAATTGAGTCATTTATGAGTCATTTACAAAATTGATGAAATTGAGTCATTTATGAGTCATTTACAAAATTGATTAAATTGAATCATTTATGAGTCATTTACAAAATTGATTAAATTGAGTCATTTATGAGTCATTTACAAAATTGATGAAATGGAATCATTTATGAGTCATTTACAAAATTGATTAAATTGAGTCATTTATGAGTCATTTACAAAATTGATGAAATGGAATCATTTATGAGTCATTTACAAAATTGATGAAATTGAGTCATTTATGAGTCATTTACAAAATTGATTAAATTGAGTCATTTATGAGTCATTTACAAAATTGATGAAATGGAATCATTTATGAGTCATTTACAAAATTGATGAAATTGAGTCATTTATGAGTCATTTACAAAATTGATTAAATTGAGTCATTTATGAGTCATTTACAAAATTGATGAAATTGAGTCATTTATGAGTCATTTACAAAATTGATGAAATGGAATCATTTATAAGTCATTTACAAAATTGATTAAATGGAATCATTTATGAGTCATTTACAAAATTGATTAAATGGAATCATTTATGAGTCATTTACAAAATTGATGAAATGGAATCATTTATGAGTCATTTACAAAATTGATGAAATTGAGTCATTTATGAGTCATTTACAAAATTGATGAAATGGAATCATTTATGAGTCATTTACAAAATTTATGAAATTGAGTAATTTATGAGTCATTTACAAAATTAATGAAATGGAATCATTTATGAGTCATTTACAAAATTGATTAAATTGAGTCATTTATGAGTCATTTACAAAATTTATGAAATGGAATCATTTGAGTCATTTACAAAATTTATGAAATTGAGTCATTTATGAGCCATTTACAAAATTGATGAAATGGAATCATTTATGAGTCATTTACAAAATTGATGAAATGGAATCATTTATGAGTCATTTACAAAATTGATTAAATTGAGTCATTTATGAGTCATTTACAAAATTGATGAAATGGAATCATTTATGAGTCATTTATAAAATTTATGAAATTGAGTCATTTATGAGTCATTTACAAAATTTATGAAATTGAGTCATTTATAAAATTGATGAAATTGAGTCATTTATGAGTCATTTACAAAATTTATGAAATTGAGTCATTTATGAGTCATTTACAAAACTGATGAAATGGAATCATTTATGAGTCATTTACAAAATTGATGAAATTGAGTCATTTATGAGTCATTTACAAAATTGATGAAATTGAGTCATTTATGAGTCATTTACAAAATTGATGAAATGGAATCATTTATGAGTCATTTACAAAATTGATGAAATTGAGTCATTTATGAGTCGTTTACAAAATTGATGAAATTGAGTCATTTATGAGTCATTTACAAAATTGATGAAATTGAGTCATTTATGAGTCATTTACAAAATTGATGAAATTGAGTCATTTATGAGTCGTTTACAAAATTGATGAAATTGAGTCATTTATGAGTCGTTTACAAAATTGATGAAATTGAGTCATTTACAAAATTGATGAAATTGAGTCTTTTAGGAGTCATTTACAAAATTGATGAAATTGAGTCATTTATAAAATTGATGAAATGGAATCATTTGAGTCATTTACAAAATTTATTAAATGGAATCATTTGAGTCATTTACAAAATTGATGAAATTGAGTCATTTATGAGTCATTTACAAAATTGATGAAATTGAGTCATTTATGAGTCATTTACAAAATTGATGAAATTGAGTCATTTATGAGTCATTTACAAAATTGATTAAATTGAGTCATTTATGAGTCATTTACAAAATTTATGAAATGGAATCATTTGAGTCATTTACAAAATTGATGAAATTGAGTCATTTATGAGTCATTTACAAAATTGATGAAATTGAGTCATTTATGAGTCATTTACAAAATTGATGAAATTGAGTCATTTATGAGTCATTTACAAAATTGATGAAATTGAGTCATTTATGAGTCATTTACAAAATTGATGAAATTGAGTCATTTATAAAATTGATGAAATTGAGTCATTTATGAGTCATTTACAAAATTGATGAAATTGAGTCATTTATGGGATCTCATAACCTCGACATTTAAATCTCATCATTATGACTCAGTATGTCAGAATGAACATTTACCAAAGCATGATTGTTTCTTATGTGGCTAAACAGGCTTCCATACATCAGTGTTGTGTGTTTTCATGTGCTGATGATGAAGATGAAGAGCTCGTAGAAGTCCTGCTATGGAAATCTTCACGTCAGCTGTTCTCCGCTGTAACGATCCCATCTGGTGCCAGTTTGAGGTCATAAACTTGCTAAAACAATAGCGGGCGAACACGCGGCTCGCTCGGGGCAACATGTGAATGAGTCTCTTGATGCTCTCGTCTCGAGGAGCGTGGAGAAGAGAGAGACGAGAGCCAGAGAGAAAGAGCCAGTGTTGCTGAAGAACAGAGGACGAGACACTGGAGAAAGAGAGGAACGTCTTCAGCCGAACACAGCGAGCCTTCAGCTCCTCGACACACACATCACCAGTGCCATTCTGTTCACTGCTTTAACCTCAAGAAAGAGGATTGTCTTAATCCGAACCCTTACTGTTATCGGAACACTAGTCAAGGGAAGTTGATTTGACAAGAGAAAAAAAGCTGTGCTAAATCATGAAAATGATTTTGTCCAGTGTTGCTGTGACATTCAACTCTAACTTCTTCAAAAACTACTGGATATAATGGAAGAATCCCATCATGATGCAGTTTATTCTCCATTCTGTCACTGATGGAGTTTGAGTTTCTTCCCACCGTCATGATAAAGATGATCTGGCACTATCAGAGAACTGAACTGATCTGAATAACGACTCTGTTATAGAGCCGCTTCACAGCTGAATCTGAGTTAGGCGCATATTTGATGGTTTGCAAAAAAAAATACTAAATATCCCACGCTCAACTGTTAGTGGGATTATAACAAAGTGGAAGCGATTGGGAACAACAGCAACTCAGCCACGAAGTGATAGGCCACGTAAAATCACAGAGCGGGGTCAGCGCATGCTGAGGGTCACAGTGCCCAGAAGACACCAACTTTCTGCAGAGTCAATAGCTCCAGACCTCTAAACTTCTGTGGCCTTCAGATGAGCTCAAGAACAGTGTGTAGAGAGCTTCATGGAATGGGCTTCCATGGCCGAGCAGCTCATCCAAGCCTTACATCACCAAGAGCAATGCAAAGCGTGGGATGCACTGGGGTAAAGCACGCCGCCACTGGACTCTAGAGCAGTGAGACGTGTTCTCTGAGTGACCAATCACGCTTCTCTGTCTGCAATCCCATGGACGAGTCTGGGTTTGGCGGTTGCCAGGGCAACGTGACTTGCCTGACTGCATTGTGCCAAGTGTAAAGTTTGGTGGAGGGGGGATTATGGGGTGGGGTTGTTTTTCAGGGGTTGGGCTTGGCCCCTTAGTTTCAGTGAAAGGAACTCTTAATGCTTCACCAAGACATTTTGGACAATTTCATGCTCCCAACTTTGTGGGAACAGTTTGGGGATGGCCCCTTCCTGTCCCAACATGACTGCGCTCCAGTGCACAAAGCGTCGGTCCATAAAGACATGGATGAGCGAGTTTGGTGTGGAGGAACTTGACTGGCCTGCACAGAGTCCTGACCTCATCCCGATAGAACACCTTTGGGATGAATTAGAGCGGAGACTGCGAGCCAGGCCTTCTCGTCCAACATCAGTGCCTGACCTCACAAATGCGCTTCTAGAAGAATGGTCAAAAATTCCCATAAACACACTCCTAAACCTTGTGGAAAGCCTTCCCAGAAGAGCTGAAGCTGTTATAGCTGCAAAGGGTGGGCCGACTCCATATTAAACCCTACGGATTAAGAATGGGATGGCATTAAAGTTCATGTGGAAATGAAAGGCAGGCGTCCCAAAACTTTTGGTAATATCATGCATGTAAATACGCCTTGGCAAGCAGCTAAAATAAAGTATGTTTCAGTGTTGGTATGTTTTATTATATTTCAAGTAACAAAAATGTTTATGTTTGTGTTGCTCTTGACTTCATGTAGGAATGAGTTTGACCTTCCTCTTCCAGCGGCCGCCTCTACATGAACACACAAACATCCCTAAACGTGTCCGGAGCGTCCGTGATCCGTCCGGAGTGTCCGTGATCCGGCTGGGTTCTGCAGAACTGTGTGTTCTGTGTTCAGCTGGTCTCTGCTGGAGTCTCACAGCGCGAGCGTCTCTCCATCTGTTCAGTGATCTGCGCGTCACACACGGCGCTGCTTCACCACACGGGACACGCCGTAAATCGGGTAGAATGAGTGCACTTAAAAACAAGATGAACTAAAGCACGCGCCGGAGAACCAGCTGCTGACTGAGACACTGTGTGAATGAGCTTCAGATGATCTGAAGGAGATCTTCACCATCATTACCTCTCAAACACTCAATTATCACTCAGCACAAGACTTCCTGCTGAGCCTAGGAAGAGTTAAAGCGAACGGAGTCAGAAAAACAGACACTGGACCTTCAGAGCAAACTGAAACATCTTTAATGAACCCTCCTCAGACGTGTGATTCCGTCTGAATCATCTTCATTATCACCTCCACGTCAGCACTTCACACTCCAGACGCATCAGACGAGCCGTGTCACGTGAGCGAGTCCAGCTGCGTCTGAATCCTCTCCATCTGTAAACACACAGACCGTGAGCGTCTGAATGCAGATCAGCGTTGTGTGTCATGTGGGTTCGCACTGACCTGATTGTAGAAGTCCAGCAGATCCTGATGGCTGAACTCCACACTGACGTCCTGCAGACGCTGAAACAGAAGAGGAACCGTCAGCCGCGGGACAAGAGCATCTCATTCATTATTAGCGGGAAATCACTTTCCCTCAGACGCGGGGAGTGCACGTGTGACCTGACTCTCAAAGATTCATGATCATATCAATAAAATATCAATAATACACCCAGAAATAAAACACTTGAGCAGCGATCACACAATCTGCACAGAAAAACAGGAAAAATAAAGAAGAAACGGATACAG
>CM077211.1:39007612-39015112 GCA_039654625.1 Rhinogobio ventralis
ATTAAAACTCGAAACTTCAGTGATCATGAAACACACATAATCCTTCTGAAAGCATGAGGTGTGTGAGATGACTCCACACTACTGGCTAGTCTGTCACTATTCAGTTTATTCACAAGTACTTCATTCGTAAAGCAGTCGTACATGATGTTTGCCTCCAGCGGTCCAATAGCAGCCTTCACACACAAGCAGAAGTTGTGCTGAACTTTAGTTTTGTCTTTATATTCCTTTGCCTCATGTAACCACAGGTGGACGAACTACACAACTCCATTACTTGAGTGATGTACTCCTGCTGAAGTATTACTCTGTGAAAGTTGTAAAAACATTTGTGAAAGAATGGGTCGCTCTCAGGAGCTCAGTGAACTCAAGCGTGGTACCGTGATAGGTTGCCACCTGTGCAATAAGTCCATTCCTGACATTTCCTCACTACTAAATATTCCACGCTCAACTGTTAGTGGGATTATAACAAAGTGGAAGCGATTGGGAACAACAGCAACTCAGCCACGAAGTGATAGGCCACGTAAAATCACAGAGCGGGGTCAGCGCATGCTGAGGGTCCCAGTGCGCAGAAGACACCAACTTTCTGCAGAGTCAATAGGTCCAGACCTCCAAACTTCTGTGGCCTTCAGATGAGCTCAAGAACAGTGTGTAGAGAGCTTCATGGAATGGGTTTCCATGGCCGAGCAGCTCATCCAAGCCTTACATCACCAAGAGCAATGCAAAGCGTGGGATGCAGTGGGGTAAAGCACGCCGCCACTGGACTCTAGAGCAGTGAGACGTGTTCTCTGGAGTGACCAATCACGCTTCTCTGTCTGCCAATCCCATGGACGAGTCTGGGTTTGGCGGTTGCCAGGGGAACGGGACTTGCCTGACTGCATTGTGCCAAGTGTAAAGTTTGGTGGAGGGGGGATTATGGGGTGGGGTTGTTTTTCAGGGGTTGGGCTTGGCCCCTTAGTTCCAGTGAAAGGAACTCTTAATGCTTCAGCATACCAAGACATTTTGGACAATTTCATGCTCCCAACTTTGTGGGAACAGTTTGGGGACGGCCCCTTCCTGTCCCAACATGACTGCGCTCCAGTGCACAAAGCGTCGGTCCATAAAGACATGGATGAGCGAGTTTGGTGTGGAGGAACTTGACTGGCCTGCACAGAGTCCTGTCCTCATCCCGATAGAACACCTTTGGGATGAATTAGAGCGGAGACTGCGAGCCAGGCCTTCTCGTCCAACATCAGTGCCTGACCTCACAAATGCGCTTCTAGAAGAATGGGCAAAAATTCCCATAAACACACTCCTAAACCTTGTGGAAAGCCTTCCCAGAAGAGTTGAAGCTGTTATAGCTGCAAAGGGTGGGCCAACTCCATATTAAACCCTACGGATTAGGAATGGGATGGCATTAAAGCTCATGTGCATGTGAAGGCAGGCGTCCCAAAACTTTTGGCAATAGAGTGTATATTTTAAAACTACAGCGCTTTGATCATAAATCTAATTATCATTTTATGTCAGTATTGTGCTATACTGTTATAAAGATCTCATTGATTTACATCACAAGCATCAGAATATGAATATCAGCATCTGCAGCAAATTACATATTTGAATAAAACAGCAGATTTTTCCTCCATATTCTCAGACTATATGAGCCATGATGAATCAAATATGATGCAAAACATAAAACACACATGCAAACTTTTTTCTTTTATATTTTGCCTGTAGGTTCAATAAACTGTTCCATTTCTCAGTCTTGATGTTGGACAGAAATCAGTGAGCACATGGAGACTGAACGAGGATGATTTCATGGCCCTCAGAGCTCAGAATAGAGCGGCTGAACGTCCCTGATGGTCTGAATTATATAAGACGCACGTTTCTGGCTGCATAAACAGGTAAACAGCTCCAGCGAAACATTCAGATGAGCTTTAATAATTGATGAGCTCAGCGGGCAGCGCTGATGAGAGAAGCACATTCGCCTGAAAACACAGAGAGGAATCAGCGCAGCCTTCATCTGGGTCACGGGACGCTGAGGCCTCAGGACGAGTTACAGTCAGAACTCTTCAGTTTAACTCGTATTGTTACAGTCTCCATCTGAAACTGATCACTGCCATCGGGATTATAATGACAGAATCATCATCATCATCATCATCATCACTTCAAAGAAACCAGGAGTGTGACGTGATGTTGGAAACGATCAGATGAAGGCAGAAGCGGTGCGCGACACACGACACGAGCGCTCCTCCATCTATAATTCAGCAGAGCTTCACTCGTTCTGATGACGCACACGCGTGTGCTGACGCTCACCACTGAAGGGTGATGATGAGACACGGGTCAGAGTTAAAACAGGTCCAGCAAACGCCTCATGAACCTTCACAAACCAGAGTGTGTGTGAATGTGAATCTGGAGCGATCAGACGTGATTCTGCTGGAGATTGAACCATTCACTCTTTCCATCGATGCCACAGAAGACTCACTCACACACACACACACACACTCACTCACTCACTCACTCACACACACACTCTCACACACACACTCACTCACTCACACACACACACTCACTCACACACACACACAGACACTCACTGACTCACTCACTCACTCACTCACACACTCACACACTCACTCACACACTCACTCACACACACACACACACACACACACACACTCTCACTTACACACAGACACTCTCTCACACACACACACTCAAACACTCACTCACTCAAACACTCACTCACTCACACACACACTCACACATACTCACGCTCACACACACACACACTCTCACTTACACACAGACACTCTCTCACACACACATACACTCAAACACTCACTCACTCAAACACTCACTCACTCACACACACACTCACACACACACACACACTCACACACACACACACTCACACACACTCCTCTAAATCCAGTGGGATTAAGGGACACAGGAGTTCAAACACGAACCACCGTATTCATCATACATGTGTGTGTGTGTGTGATGAAGATGATGATGAAGATGCTGTCATTCACCAAACTCCAGTGTTCCCAGCGTTCACACCAAACATGTCATGAACAAAAGGCTCTTGATTCCCGCTGGAATGCTGTTCCTAACACGGGCCTCACACGCTGAACTCCGGCCAGATCCCGTCAAAAGAGACAAAGGTGTGACATCATGCTCTGCACCGCGGTAACCAGCGCGCCGGGCCCCCGGGGGCCGCAGAGCCGAGCCGGAGCGCATATCAGAGCAGTGGACATGATCGTCACGGCGTGACCCTGCAACTCAATATATGAGGGCAAAATGTGATTTTGTGATAAGAAATATCACACGAGCAAGCATGATGTGTTACAGAAGCACGACTGCAGATGTGATATTATTTTATAGTTAAAGTTAATGTGAGTTTTTAGACACAATATTGTTCCAAACAAACCCGCAGCAGAACCGCTGTGATTCCTTACTGACTGAATCAGTGTGTGCGAACGAACGAATCAATGATTCACTTGCTTGATTCCTGAATGATTCATCAGTTTGAACTGATTCACTCATTAAGACAGTGACTCCCTGCCCCCTACTCGCGGTTTTACTTTCACATTTAAAGTATTTCATTTTTAAAAACGTATAAACTTGTAACTGCAGTGTAAGATGTGCGATGCAGCTTTTGTAGTGCAAAAATGTGTTTTGTTGATAATGTTTTCCCTCATACAGCTAAAACACCCCTGGAAATCACTTTAATTATTAAAAGTCACCCGTTAATGTGTGTCAGCGCTGTCACTGAAGAGCTTCGGAGGACAGGACCAGAACACACACACACACACACGCACACACACGCACGGAAATGAGCTCAGCAGTCAAACGAGATGCTTCATTACTGTGTTTATCTGCTGACGGAGAATCAGGTCACTTCCTCACAAGAGACAATTCAACAAAGAGTTTCAGCTCCTCAGAGCAAACCAACACACACTCCAGAAGAAATACAGAGATGAACCACACACACACACACACACACACTCCAGAAGAAATACAGAGATGAACCACACACACACACACACACTCCAGAAGAAATACAGAGATGAACCACACACACACACACACACTCCAGAAGAAATACAGAAATGAACCACACACACACACACACACACACTCCAGAAGAAATACAGAGATGAACCACACACACACACACACACTCCAGAAGAAATACAGAGATGAACCACACACACACACACTCCAGAAGAAATACAGAGATGAACCACAGCGGCAGGAGAACAGATTATCATTCCTTCTGTAGTTTTACACACACACACAATCACTCACTCACTCACTCAAACACTCACACACACACTCGCACACTCACTCACTCAAACACACACACACACACTCACTCACTCAAACACTCACACACACACTCGCACACTCACTCACTCACTCAAACACTCACACACACACTCGCACACTCACTCACTCAAACACACACACACTCACTCACTCACTCAAACACTCAAACACACACACACTCACTCACTCACTCAAACACTCACACACACACTCACTCACTCAAACACTCACACACACACTCGCACACTCAAACACTCACACACACACTCGCACACTCACTCACTCACTCAAACACACACACTTTTAAGCGTCAGCAAACGTTCTCAGAGCATATTATGATGAGAGTTCACAGCAGAATCACTGTGATTCTGTCAATCGGTTCCACCCGTCAATCACCCGCGTCACATGATGCTTTACACATCAATGTCACGTATTACATCTTCCCAAATCCCGTTTAAACCTCCGTTATGATGACCTGTAAAGCTGTTCTGAAGGATAATGATCTTGCACTACAACAGCGGCTTCATTCATTCATGATGGCATGAATCAGAACTAGACCGACTGAAATAACTCTATATCATTATCATGGCTTCTGTAGCGCTTACTGATAGCAGAAGCCTTGTTGTGTTTTACACACTGAGCAACAGCGCCACCTTCTGACGGCCGCAGGAAGTGCAGCTCGACTCTCTCTCTTCAGTGTGAGGGCGATCATGCCACACTTAAAGAGACAGACACGAGGTTCTGCACTGCGTGTCCTGAAACAAATCTAAACGGGACTAAAGGGATTAGAACTAAAAATCAGCACCTAGTTTTTCATATTTGTATTCTATAATTTGATTAGGTCTAGTATGTGTGCACTGAATCAGGGTTTGGGTCGAGCTGAGCCACTGTGAAGCTGCTCTGAAACGATCTGTACTGTATGAAGCGCTATAGAGTCATTCCGTGTCAAATCAACCAAATTCTGCAAACTTCCCCGGCTCAAATTCTTGATTTTGTTAATATTTTCTCTGTAGAAAGACGAGCATAAATAGTGATGAAAGCCAGAATATGAAACGTCACAGATGTATATTGACGGAGTAATCGCTGTTGTGTAGAGGAGGGTCAGAATGACAGTTCACCTGAGATCTGGAGCCAAATTACAGGGGTGTGAACATGACTTTAGAAAGATGGCAGCATCATTATTTTATTTCCACACAGAGATTGGTAGATCTATTAGTGAAATCTGTTGGCTTTATCAATCTGTGTCTCATTATATGCCAACGGTGACCGTTCAAACATGGGAAAGAAGCACTTCTTGTGTGTTTTGCCTTGAGTTCGCATGCCTGTAACTCAAGAAGTGTTAAAGATATCTGAATATCCTTTTAGATTCTGATTCTCATCAAACATTTCTTTTGGTGTTTTTATTTTAAAGGCCCTCGATGGTTCAGTTCCAGAGATATGGAGATCTCAATGCAGCTCCATGTTAAAATTTTACCCATTTTCAGTGGTCAAAAACCAAATGTGGTTCACTTCGCACACAGCTGATACTTATTACATTTAAAGAGGAATGTCTGAAGAACAAATAATGCCGAAACTGGAAATGTCTATGAGATTGAACCATATAGGGCCTTAAAAGTTAATATTCCAAAAGAAAAGTTTCATGAGAACAAGAATCTAAAATGACATTGAGATATCTTTAACACTTCTTGAATTAAAGACGGGTAAACTTCAGGAAAATGTTTGTTTTTGGCGCTCAATGAGAATCTAGAAGGATATTAAGATATTTTGTATATTTTTAGAGTTACAGGCATGCAAACTTTGGAAAATGAATATTTATGGCCCTCAGACAGGAATGTTCTATGCAATTGTGTTGATAGAAAAACACGAGATACATTTCTAGTTTGAACATTATTTGTTCTTCAGATTTTCCTCTACAAAAAGTATCAGCTGTGTGCAAAGTAAACCACATTTTGTTTTTGGCCACTGAAAATGCGTACAATTGATCATTTTACTCATGGAGCCGCATTGAGATCTCCATATCTCTGGGACTGAACCATCGAGGGCCTTTAAAATGAAAACACCAAAAGAAATGTTTGATGAGAATCAGAATCTAAAGGGATATTCAGATATCTTTAACACTTCTTGAGTTACAGGCATGCGAACTCAAGGCAAAACACACAAGAAGTGCTTCTTTCCCATGTTTGAACGGTCACCGTTGGCATATAATGAGACACAGATTGATAAAGCCAACAGATTTCACTAATAGATCTACCAATCTCTGTGTGGAAATAAAATAATGATGCTGCCATCTTTCTAAAGTCATGTTCACACCCCTGTAATTTGGCTCCAGATCTCAGGTGAACTGTCATTCTGACCCTCCTCTACACAACAGTGATTACTCCGTCAATATACATCTGTGAGACACGGAAGCTTCACAGTGAGTTTTTACCTCAACGTCGTCTTCCGCTCGGAGCCCCAGGTTGAGCACGGCGTGCGGCGCCTTCAGCCGGCTCTGATCCGATCGGGCCATCTGCAGGTTGAGCTGCCACGATACGTGATCCAGCTGAAGACACGGGAAACACGCGTGACACGGTGAACAGTCAGATTATTAATACACATATGAAGTCTATAATAACTCTTCCTGATACCAGCAGACCTGCAGTAATGTATTTCATCACTACTTTATGTGCAGGTTTAAAGGACACTTCATATCCAGTAATACTGACTGCACTAACACTATCAGGCGAGAACAGAACTGAACTGATATCAGACAGACCTCTGGTTCGAGATGTCGAGAAGGGTTAGGGTTAGGGTTAGGGTTAGGAAGCGAGAAGCGTGCCTGAGCTCACCTTCTGCGGGGCGAATATCCCGTGTCTGATCTTCTCCACCACATCTGGCCCGGCTGAAGCCCAAACCTGACTGAAGACTTCCGCTTTCTCCGACGCAACGCTTATGTTTTCCAGCTGCTGTTTGAGCGCCGCCGGTTTAATGCTGTGATACACGGCCTGGAACCACAGTTACAACAACTCAGTTTCATCACGTATTCACAACGAGTTCCAAACCGTTCTCACACTGGAAATGTTAAGGGTCATTCTTGTGCGCCACTGTACAGGTGCATCAAAAGATTGAGAGCCTTTCGGATCTATTGGAATATACACCGATCAGGCATAACATTATGATATTGTAATACTAATATTGTGTTGGTCCCCATTTTGC
>CM077211.1:39020112-39024304 GCA_039654625.1 Rhinogobio ventralis
TCCCTGGAGCTGTCGGTCAGTTCGGTGTAAGACTATAGAAGAACAATGGCAGAATATTTACATTTCTCCTATAAGAATGATGTTTTTGAACATTACTGTTGTTAATAAAAGTTAATTTGATCTGCATATCAATTCAAGCTCAGAGCTTCACTGTTAAATATCTAATAAACAAACATGTAATATTATTAATAACTGCACTGACTAACAAAACAATAGTATATTGTGCACCGTGTGATATTCCATAAAAACAATAGTTTGTTGTGATTTCACGGATTAGTCAGGATTATGAGGGATAATCCAGGGCAGCTTCACCGACCGAGAGCCAATTAAACTCCTGACGGTTCAGGCCGTGTGTGTTCGAGTGACGTCAGAGAGGATCACGCGTCTGGCAAACGGCAGGGTTTGTTTTAATCACAAAATATATCAACACACAAAGTAAGACTAGTTCAAAATGAAACTACACAAGTAAAGACTGACCGACTGTGTGTTCGTCTCAGATTCTCATGTGAAAGACGCTTTGGAAGCGTCCGGACGGTTTGAGTGCATCATCGGTCAGTCTTTACCTGCCGTCTGTTCAGCTGGAGCAGTGCATCATGGGACAGTGCTCAGACAGACACTGAACAGGCAACAGGACAGATGAGAGTATGTACTTACCATGATCTGTGCGTCTATCTGTCTACGGCTCTAGAGAACTACACCGTACTCACACACATCTGCTCTATTCTAACCTGCGACCCTGAGGACCGACATTCCCGCTGGCGGGTGTGTGTTTACATCTACAGTCTGAGTGTGTGTGTGGCGTGGTGAATGTCTGTCCTCAGGGTCTCGCGTGTGACAGTCATTGAGAGCGTGGCGTACCTGTGTCTACCTGTCCTGTCTGGGACACTGAAAGATAAACGTCTGCAGAGAGAGAGAAACGCAAAGAGCTGGAGACAGTCAGGAAAGAGTGAAGAGAGACAGTTACAGCAGCTCAAGATCAACACACGTCATACACAGAAGAGACCCGCCGCACACGCCAGGTCAGAGGTCATGCTGGTGTACGGCGGGTCAGAGATTCAGAGCACAACACCAAACCCTTCAGCATTAAAGAGGATTTGAGCTCTACTTGAATGTTGATTATTCCCCATATTCTCCATTGTTGCGGCTCCTCTCTTCCCAGTCTGTCAGTAACTGTTTAGTTCCTGTCTCTATGAAGCCCCTCCTTCTGAAAAGCACACTGTGCTCTGATTGGTCGGCTGGAGCAGTGTGTTGTGATTGGTGTTTGGGAAATGCCCCGCCCCTTACCATAACCGCCAGTTTCAACACACTCCTAACTAACTCAACCAGGCCCCGCCCCTTTATTCTGCGTATGAATTATTTAAATATTAGAGAAATATGAAGCAGATCCTCTTTAAGGCGTTTGCATTGTGACTCTCTCACTGTGATGTGAACCTTTTGATTGTTTTAGGATGCTCATCATTTAATTTACCAATTTTAATTTATTTAAGTCACTGTCGGGATGATTTTCATTATTGCATTACAGTCTTGAGAATTTAGGGTTTAAAATGTCACAATGCAAAAAAAAAATTTTATGATTCATTTTTGCCATTCTTGCTTTTATTATAGAGACATGATGACAGGACAGAGAGAGAGATGGGATTGAACTGAGATGTGTTGAAGTGTCATCGGCTCCAACCGCAATCCAAAATATCTTAATCAAAATACACGATATTACCAAACATTTTGGGACGCCTGCCTTCACATGCACATGAGCTTTAATGCCATCCCATTCCTAATCCGTAGGGTTTAATATGGAGTTGGCCCACCCTTTGCAGCTCTAACAGCTTCAACTCTTCTGGGAAGGCTTTCCACAAGGTTTAGGAGTGTGTTTATGGGAATTTTTGCCCATTCTTCTAGAAGCACATTTGTGAGGTCAGGCACTGATGTTGGACGAGAAGGCCTGGCTCGCAGTCTCCGCTCTAATTCATCCCAAAGGTGTTCTATCGGGATGAGGACAGGACTCTGTGCAGGCCAGTCAAGTTCCTCCACACCAAACTCGCTCATCCATGTCTTTATGGACCGACGCTTTGTGCACTGGAGCGCAGTCATGTTGGGACAGGAAGGGGCCATCCCCAAACTGTTCCCACAAAGTTGGGAGCATGAAATTGTCCAAAATGTCTTGGTATGCTGAAGCATTAAGAGTTCCTTTCACTGGAACTAAGGGGCCAAGCCCAACCCCTGAAAAACAACCCCACCCCATAATCCCCCCTCCACCAAACTTTACCCTTGGCACAATGCAGTCAGGCAAGTCCCGTTCCCCTGGCAACCACCAAACCCAGACTCGTCCATGGGATTGCAGACAGAGAAGCGTGATTGGTCACTCAGAGAACACGTCTCACTGCTCTAGAGTCCAGTGGCGGCGTGCTTTACCCCACTGCATCCCACGCTTTGCATTGCTCTTGGTGATGTAAGGCTTGGATGAGCTGCTCGGCCATGGAAACCCATTCCATGAAGCTCTCTACACACTGTTCTTGAGCTCATCTGAAGGCCACAGAAGTTTGGAGGTCTGGAGCTATTGACTCTGCAGAAAGTTGGCATCTTCTGCGCACTGTGACCCTCAGCATGCGCTGACCCCGCTCTGTGATTTTACGTGGCCTATCACTTCGTGGCTGAGCTGCTGTTGTTCCCAATTGCTTCCACTTTGTTATAATCCCACTAACAGTTGAGTGTGGAATATTTAGTAGTGAGAAAATTTCAGGAATTTCACAAATGTTTGTAGAAGCGTCTGCATGCCTAGTGCTTGATTTATACACCTGTGGCCATGAAGGGATTGAACACCTGAACTCAGGGATTTGGAGGGGCGTCACAATACTTCTGGCAATATAGTGAATAAAATTTTAAAAATCTTAATCAATGCATAATTTGAGCTTGAAATGTGGCGTTTGTCTGTGAGAACCCCTCTATCAGTCGAGCTGCAACTGAACATAAAAATAAATGCAGTGTTATAAAGGAGCTTTCTTTGGTGGTGTGATGATGTGTGTGTGTGTGTGTGTGTGTGTGTGTGTGTGTGTGTGTGAGTGAGTGAGTGTGAGTGTGAGACGAAGATGATCAGAGCCTCGGCCTTGTGTTTGTTTCCTCTCAATGCAAAAGCAAGGAATCCCACACAGAGAGTCGGACCTTCAGTTTCATCACAGAAGAGCAGCAGCAGCAGAACAGCATTCTGGGACATGCGTTCCACACATACACACACACACACATGCCTGCTCACGGACGGACACGTGCCACTCTCACCTCGGATTTCTCCATCTTGGTTTGCGCTTCCACCTGCGTGATGATTTCGCTCATGTTGGTTTCCAGCACCATGCCGCCCATCACCATCTCGGCCAGGATGTTGTGAACCTGCAGACACACACACACACACACACAAGTTTAAAAAAAAAAAAAAAAAAAGCTAAAAAAAAAAATCAAACGTCCATAAGTATTCCCAGCCTTTGCTCAATGCTTTGCTGAACCTCACAGCCTCAGGTCTCTTTGAGTTTGATGCTAAAGCTTGGGCAGTTTTGGGCAGTTTCTCCCGTTCTTCTTTGCAGGACCTCTCAAGCTCCATCAGGTTGGATGGGCGTCAGTGCACAGCCATTTTCAGATCTCTCCAGAGATGTTCAATCGGGTTCAAGTCTGGGCTCTGGCTGGGCCACTCAATGACATTCCCAGAGTTGTCCCGTAGCCACTCCTCTGTTATCTTGGCTGAGGGAGGGGTTCTGGCAGACCAATCACAGCGCTTGCGGTCCGCGTAGAATCGACGCGTTGTTACATTTTTGGAGAGGTGCACGTCAGGGTACGCATGCAACACACAGCCTACATCGTAGCTACGCCGTACACTTAACGTATAAATTTGGCTTTAGGGTTAGCATTCAATCAAACTTCTTTCACGTTGTCATTATGGGGTATTGTTTGTAGAATTTTGAGGAAAATAATGAATTTAATCCATTTTGGAATAAGGCTGTAACATAACACAATGTGGAAAAAATGTGTGTGTGTGTGTAGCTCACGTCACCTTGTCCAGGTGGAAGATCAGGTCGAGCTCACACACGTTCTCGAAGCATTTGTCCAGCGTCTCCACGAACACCTGCGGACACAAAGAGAGCGACGCCAGTCACATGATCATATCATCACATGATCACACGAACCAACCAGCATCAGCATCAGCACCTGG
>CM077211.1:39042304-39044804 GCA_039654625.1 Rhinogobio ventralis
TCTTTTTACTGTATGTGTGAAGGTATCGACTACGTAGTTATATATAATATGTAGTTACTGTAATAACATCATTTGGAAAAAGTTCACTTACTGAATAAAAGCGGGCCAATCCAAACTGTAAAAGGGGTGGTCCATTGGTAAAGATCGATAAAGAAACAAAAATGATATTTATTTTCTCTCATATGTTGGTTTGTTCAAACAGTGAGTGTTTACGCACATCTCCATCATAGTTTAGAGTGAATGTTTACCTCAGAGTTTGCGCGGTAAAGCTCCGGTAGCGGTCGCGGACCCCCCTCCCGCGCGCCAGTGGTTCAGTCCGTTAAAGTTCAGCTCCGCGTATAAAAGCGCGAACTCCCTCAGAGACCCGAGCAGCAGAAGAACCGCACAAGAACCGCACAAGAACCGCTGAAGATGGAGCAAACCGAAGTAATCAAGCCAGAAACTCTGGACGACCTGATTAAAACTCTGCACAAGATCTTTGAGAGTGACAATGTTAATGTGGAGGAGGTGCAGAGCATCATGGAGGCCTATGAGAGCAACCCTCAGGACTGGATGAAATTCGCCAAATTTGACCAGTACAGGTAATTATCATCATTATTAACAATGTCTAATACTTGTCTAATAAAACAATTATTTTAAGGCAGTTATTTCCCCATAGTCTGCTAATATTATGAATTTAGGCTTACAATCGCCAGGGTTTTATTTTATATATATTTTAACACAACTGAAAAATGCCAAGAAAATGAACATAAAGATAACATGTTAATGTTAAACTTCTCAGTGTGATGTAAACACAAACAAAGACTTTTACTCCCTCAAAATAATGTTCTTCTTTTGTTAAAATAATTATTGGGTGTCAAATGATGATAATATGGCTCGATTTAAGTCGAGTGCGAGTCCGATGTTTTCGGAAGCAGCTTGTCCTCCGTTGATGTTTTGAGAGGGGCGGGGCTTCGCCTCAGGGGGCGGGGATGAAGCTGGCCAATCAGAGCGCGTCTCCTGGCGCACACCCGCTGCTCTCGGTTCCATCAAATGTTCCTTCCAGCAGAAAAACACACACATTCCCAAAGCCACATGGAACACGTTCGACACAAACAGCCTCGAGATACAGGACGTTCCCTTTATCTGCACCTTTATCAGTGTGTGAGGGTTCATACAGCGACAACAAACGGATTTTATTCATAAATGATCATCTCCAAAATCAACTGCTATAGGGAGGAAATACTAAAACAACTGCATGGACGCTCATAAGAAAATAATCATGCTTTTGTAAATCATAATAACTGACATAAAAGTCATAAGAGTCATAAAAAATAATTTTTTACTTCATCAGACTTTTGGCACTTGCTTATGAACACACAAATCATAGACATGATTGGAAAGGTTGAATAATCCTAAAACACAGGCACACTTGTATTGTTCGCACAGTGGAAATGAATGGGATGGTTTTCGGTACTGAACGCTCGTCTACTGAGATATCAACCTCACATTTGAGAAGTTTTATGGCTTTTAAAGTAAAACAACATCGTGTTTCAAGATTAATCTCTTGCTGTATTCCTCAATGGATAAAAGCGTCTGCTAAATGAGTCAATGTAAAAGTTGAAAATAGTATTTTTGTGCATTTTTCATAACAATAAACTTAAACTTCTATAACGTTTCTATAACACTTCAGCAATAATCTGCCGTGTCGTCTTTAAAAAGAGACCAAACTCCAAAACGTTGATAAATGCTCCAACTATTCCATAAATATAATTTAGTGCTGTAAATTCTCCTAAAAAATACAAAATATTAAATAAAAAAACATTATTGAACTAAAATATAGTGCATTAATTTAACTGAAATAAAACAAATCTTGACCATCGCGCGAGGAACAGCAGAGGGGTAATTCCCACTCTAATGAATCATTTTAAATTATGTTTTAATGATGACTTAGTACCTCATAATTTCCACTATGTATGATTTACAGAAGCATAATCTTTCACTGAACTGACTGATGAGCGTGCGTTTAATACTCGTGTGTGTGTGTGTGTGTGTGTGTAGGTACACCAGGAATCTGGTGGACGAGGGGAACGGGAAGTTTAACCTAATGATCCTGTGCTGGGGTGAAGGACACGGCAGGTAACACTCACACACTTACACTCTCACACACACACATACACACACTCACACACTCACACTCACATACACACACTCACACACACACACACTCTCACACTCACACACACACTCACACACACTCATAGCCCAAAGGCATTTATCATCAATAATTAAACACAACACATGTCAATGAATCAGAGATATTAGCAGGCTGATAATGGAGTCCAATGCCTCGTGATTAGTCCAGTCATAAAGAGAGATAATATATTGAGGGCCTTAATAAATACTGAACTGAGATAAATGCCTCATAAAAACATAAGCAGTTTTTGGAAACGAAACAGAACATCAGGATTCCTGAAGAAGAGACACACACACACTCACACAAACTCTCTCTCACACACAC
>CM077211.1:39049804-39057304 GCA_039654625.1 Rhinogobio ventralis
AGCGCTGACAGGCGAGGCTGAATGGAGCCGCGCGTCAATCCGCTCTTTGTTGGAGGAGAAGCCGCTCATTCTCCCAGCATTCCTCTGTGTCTATGACCTGTGTAATCGCTCTTTTGTTTTGTTACGGGACGAGAGCTGTTTGTTGGAAGTGTGTAATTTATGAGAAGAAACTATTTGTCTTTCCTTTTGTCCCTCTGAAATGAAAGCGCTGTCCTCCGCCGGCCTCTGCTTCAGCGGGAAACGCAGCACTTGCTCTCATCGACCCATCGGTGTGTGCTGATAATCACCACATGCTTTTTTTCTATTCGATTTCCAGATGAACGTCTGCATGGAAGAGTTTATTTTTATGAATGTTGCTGTCAGTAATTGATGTCTGTGGTCTCTGCATTTGTAAACTGGAGCTTTTATTTAAAATGGACCAGAATCTGACATTTTGTCTTAACATTGAAGTAAATAAAAAAAAAACATTTAGCCACATGTGTTTTGTCTTTAACTGAGTTCTGCATAACTGTTTATTGATCTGATGCACTGATATATACGTGTGAGTGTTGGACAGATTGAGAGCTGCTGCGTGACGATGAGCGAGTCTGAACTGAAGCTGCTCTCGATCGTGTTGATGCACGTCTGCGGATTCCTCTCGGAGAACAGGGAACATTCTGGCAAAGCTATGAACAAACATTCTTCCAGTGACGTTAATAATATGTTCTCAAAGCATCAGCACAAAAACATAATTTATACATCGTTCGTGAGGCGCTTTTCTGAGTCAGATATTCGTCTAAGGTTTTTAAAATGTTTCCACTTATTTCAGAACGCTCAGAGAACATTCAAGAGTAACGTTAGGAGAACATTCAAGAGTAACGCTCAGAGAACATTCAAGAGTAACGTTAGGAGAACATTCAAGAGTAACGCTCAGACAACATTCAAGAGTAACGCTCAGAGAACATTCAAGAGTAGCGCTCAGAGAACGTTCAAGAGTAACGCTCAGAGAACACTCAAGAGTAACGCTCAGAGAACACTCAAGAGTAACGCTCAGAGAACATTCAAGAGTAACGTTAGGAGAACATTCAAGAGTAACGCTCAGACAACACTCAAGAGTAACGCTCAGAGAACATTCAAGAGTAACGCTCAGAGAACATTCAAGAGTAACGTTAGGAGAACATTCAAGAGTAACGCTCAGAGAACATTCAAGAGTAACGTTAGGAGAACATTCAAGAGTAACGCTCAGACAACATTCAAGAGTAACGCTCAGAGAACATTCAAGAGTAGCGCTCAGAGAACGTTCAAGAGTAACGCTCAGAGAACACTCAAGAGTAACGCTCAGAGAACACTCAAGAGTAACGCTCAGAGAACATTCAAGAGTAACGTTAGGAGAACATTCAAGAGTAACGCTCAGACAACACTCAAGAGTAACGCTCAGAGAACATTCAAGAGTAACGCTCAGAGAACATTCTAAAGTAACGCTCAGAGAACGTTCAAGAGTAACGCTCAGAGAACATTCAAGAGTAACGCTCAGAGAGCGTTTAAGAATAACGCTCAGAGAACATTCTAAAGTAACGCTCAGAGAACACTCATGAGTAACGCTCAGACAACATTCAAGAGTAACGTTAGGAGAACATTCAAGAGTAACGCTCAGAGAACATTCAAGAGTAACGTTAGGAGAACATTCAAGAGTAACGCTCAGACAACATTCAAGAGTAACGCTCAGAGGACATTCAAGAGTAGCGCTCAGAGAACGTTCAAGAGTAACGCTCAGAGAACGTTCAAGAGTAACGCTCAGAGAACGTTCAAGAGTAACGCTCAGAGAACATTCAAGAGTAACGCTCAGAGAACGTTCAAGAATAACGCTCAGAGAACATTCTAAAGTAACGCTCAGAGAACGTTCAAGAGTAACGCTCAGAGAACATTCAAGAGTAACGCTCAGAGAACATTCTAAAGTAACGCTCAGAGAACACTCAAGAGTAACGCTCAGAGAACACTCATGAGTAACGCTCAGAGAACATTCAAGAGTAACGTTAGGAGAACATTCAAGAGTAACTCTCAGAGAACACTCAAGAGTAACGTTAGGAGAACGTTCAAGAGTAACGCTCAGAGAACATTCAAGAGTAACGCCTAGAGAACACTCATGAGTAACGCTCAGAGAACATTCAAGAGTAACGCTCAGAGAACATTCAAGAGTAACGTTAGGAGAACATTCAAGAGTAACGCTCAGAGAACACTCAAGAGTAACGTTAGGAGAACGTTCAAGAGTAACGCTCAGAGAACATTCAAGAGTAACGCCTAGAGAACACTCATGAGTAACGCTCAGAGAACATTCAAGAATAACGCTCAGAGAACATTCTAAAGTAACGCTCAGAGAACACTCATGAGTAACGCTCAGAGAACATTCAAGAGTAACACTCAGAGAACATTCAAGAGTAACGTTAGGAGAACATTCAAGAGTAACTCTCAGAGAACACTCAAGAGTAACGTTAGGAGAACGTTCAAGAGTAACGCTCAGAGAACATTCAAGAGTAACGCCTAGAGAACACTCATGAGTAACGCTCAGAGAACATTCAAGAGTAACGCTCAGAGAACATTCAAGAGTAACGTTAGGAGAACATTCAAGAGTAACGCTCAGAGAACACTCAAGAGTAACGCTCAGAGAACATTCAAGAGTAACGCTCAGAGAACATTCAAGAGTAACGCTCAGAGAACATTCTAAAGTAACGCTCAGAGAACGTTCAAGAGTAACGCTCAGAGAACATTCAAGAGTAACGCTCAGAGAGCGTTTAAGAATAACGCTCAGAGAACATTCTAAAGTAACGCTCAGAGAACACTCAAGAGTAACGCTCAGAGAACATTCAAGAGTAACGTTAGGAGAACATTCAAGAGTAACGCTCAGAGAACATTCAAGAGTAACGCTCAGAGAACATTCAAGAGTAACACTCAGAGAACATTCAAGAGTAACGTAAGGAGAACGTTCAAGAGTAACGCTCAGAGAACATTCAAGAGTAACGTTAGGAGAACATTCAAGAGTAACGCTCAGAGAACATTCAAGAGTAACGCTCAGAGAACATTCAAGAGTAACACTCAGAGAACATTCAAGAGTAACGTAAGGAGAACGTTCAAGAGTAACGCTCAGAGAACATTCAAGAGTAACGCTCAGAGAACATTCAAGAGTAACGTTAGGAGAACATTCAAGAGTAACGCTCAGAGAACATTCAAGAGTAACGTTAGGAGAACATTCGAGAGTAACGCTCAGAGAACATTCAAGAGTAACGGTCAGAGAACATTCAAGAGTAACGGTCAGAGAACATTCAAGAGTAACGGTCAGAGAACACTCAAGAGTAACGCCTAGAGAACACTCATGAGTAACGCTCAGAGAACATTCAAGAGTAACGCTCAGAGAACATTCAAGAGTAACGCTCAGAGAACATTCAAGAGTAACGCTCAGAGAACATTCTAAAGTAACGCTCAGAGAACATTCTAAAGTAACGCTCAGAGAACACTCATGAGTAACGCTCAGAGAACATTTAAGAGTAACGTTAGGAGAACATTCAAGAGTAACGCTCAGAGAACATTCAAGAGTAACGCTCAGAACACTCAAGAGTAACGCTCAGAGAACATTCAAGAGTAACGCCTAGAGAACACTCATGAGTAACGCTCAGAGAACATTCAAGAGTAACGCTCAGAGAACATTCTAAAGTAACGCTCAGAGAACATTTTAAAGTAACGCTCAGAGAACGTTCAAGAGTAACGCTCAGAGAACGTTCAAGAGTAACGCTCAGAGAACATTCTAAAGTAACGCTCAGAGAACGTTCAAGAGTAACGCTCAGAGAACGTTCAAGAGTAACGCTCAGAGAACATTCTAAAGTAACGCTCAGAGAACGTTCAAGAGTAACGCTCAGAGAACGTTCAAGAGTAACGGTCAGAGAACACTCAAGAGTAACGCCTAGAGAACACTCATGAGTAACGCTCAGAGAACATTCAAGAGTAACGGTCAGAGAACACTCAAGAGTAACGCCTAGAGAACACTCATGAGTAACGCTCAGAGAACATTCAAGAGTAACGCTCAGAGAACATTCAAGAGTAACGCCTAGAGAACACTCATGAGTAACGCTCAGAGAACATTCAAGAGTAACGCTCAGAGAACATTCTAAAGTAACGCTCAGAGAACGTTCAAGAGTAACGCTCAGAGAACGTTCAAGAGTAACGCTCAGAGAACATTCTAAAGTAACGCTCAGAGAACGTTCAAGAGTAACGCTCAGAGAACGTTCAAGAGTAACGGTCAGAGAACACTCAAGAGTAACGCCTAGAGAACACTCATGAGTAACGCTCAGAGAACATTCAAGAGTAACGGTCAGAGAACACTCAAGAGTAACGCCTAGAGAACACTCATGAGTAACGCTCAGAGAACATTCAAGAGTAACGCTCAGAGAACATTCAAGAGTAACGCCTAGAGAACACTCATGAGTAACGCTCAGAGAACATTCAAGAGTAACGCTCAGAGAACACTCAAGAGTAACGTTAGGAGAACATTCAAGAGTAACGCTCAGAGAACATTCAAGAGTAACGCTCAGAGAACACTCAAGAGTAACGCTCAGAGAACATTCAAGAGTAACGCTCAGAGAACATTCAAGAGTAACGCTCAGAGAACATTCAAGAGTAACGCTCAGAGAACACTCAAGAGTAACGCTCAGAGAACACTCAAGAGTAACGTTAGGAGAACATTCATGAGTAACGCTCAGAGAACACTCAAGAGTAACGCTCAGAGAACATTCAAGAGTAACGTTAGGAGAATATTCATGAGTAACGCTCAGAGAACACTCAAGAGTAACGCTCAGAGAACATTCAAGAGTAACGTTAGGAGAATATTCATGAGTAACGCTCAGAGAACACTCATGAGTAACGCTCAGAGAACATTTAAGAGTAACGCTCAGAGAACATTCAAGAGTAACGCTCAGAGAACACTCAAGAGTAACGTTAGGAGAACATTCATGAGTAACGCTCAGAGAACACTCATGAGTAACGCTCAGAGAACATTCAAGAGTAACGTTAGGAGAACATTCAAGAGTAACGCTCAGAGAACATTCAAGAGTAACGCTCAGAGAACATTCAAGAGTAACGTTAGGAGAACATTCAAGAGTAACGCTCAGAGAACATTCAAGAGTAACGTTCCCATAATATTTGCAGAATGATACAATGGAATGTTCTTAAAAAAACGTTTTTTTAGATCATATGTTTGTCTCTGTTTATTCACACTGCAGACGCCCTTATGGATCATATTTTCAGGAATGAACTTGCAGAAGAAAATTATCTCCTATACAGTGAAAAGCAAGAGCAGGTTCCAATAGCAAGAATAAGACCTGCTACATCACTTCCTGTTGAGGGGTTTAAACTTCATATGCAGTGATGTCATTGATCAGACTGCACAGAACTTAAGTTGAATTATGACTGTGTCTTCTGTCTCATATCTGAGTCGGTCTGTACTGTATGAAGCGCTGGAACGAGGCTGAAGGTGATTCAGTGTGATTGTCTCTCGTGTGTTTTCTTCATACAAACGGTGAGTTACGTAACTGTGTGTGAATCGCTCCCATTGGATTAAAATGTGCCAACAAAATCAATACAGCAGGAACACTGAGAACAGGAATTCAGTCACGTATCGCCAGCGTTCCCATCAGCCCGGAGCTTCTGGGATACGGCCTGACCGCTTCTGTCCCCGTCAGTGAGGTCAAGAGAAAAGATCCCGCAGGGTTTCATAACCCAATCACTATCATATCAGAGCGGTTGAGAAAACACCCATAAAACATTATGACTGTGTTTATCGCTTCATCTTCTCCTCAGGACTGTAGCAAAGGTACGAGATTATCATTGATAACAATTTATCAAACAATTCACCCAACGATCTCAAAACTACACACCAGCTTGTACAAACCTCAGACTTTAACTTCAAATATTTCACTCAAAAGCACTTTCTCTGTCCTCAGATGACACACACACACACACACACACCTGCCCTGCCTAGTGAACACTAGTGAGATCACTTCATTACAGTAAAAATAAATCCAGCATCCTCTGATCTGTGTGTTTTCCTCCTTAATGTTGATAAATGTGTGTTATTTGAGTTCACAGTGTGACACCTGAGGCCACTGTACTGTTTGTGTTTTATGATCATGGTTAAACGTGTGTAAATTGAGATAAAATGTAGAGTTCTGCAGAAAATATTGAGAAAATTGGAACGTGTGTGAAAACAGGTCACGTGTTTTGAGAAGCGTGTCTTTGTTTCTTGAACTGAATGAATGGTTGGGGAAGTTGTGCCAGTATTAGTGTGTGTTAGTGATCGAGCAGAACTGTAATAACTGCACATGGATGATTGACAGCAGATAACAGTGATTGATCAGCTCTCGTGTCTTTATCTGTCCGTATCTGCAGGAGGAATGAACACTCACACTGTTATTGTGCTCCAAAAGTGTCAACATGATGAAAACATACACGAGATAAGGTTTATTAAGTTTGTTTATTAAGCGAGCAGGGCAACCACCCAGTAAATCGTTACAATAATCTAGCCTTGAGCTCATGAACGCATGAACTAACTGTTCAGCATTTTGCATTGAGAGTGTGTGCCGTAATTTAGATATGATTTTAAGATGGATATAAACAAAAAGATTTTATTTACAAAAAAACGGGCATAGCATAAGGTCAAGGAGAGAAAGGCCTGGAATAACGCAACACTTCACTGACTAGTTTAGGGAGGAGCTCTAAACAACCTAAAAGAAAAAACATACTTTTTTAGCGGTCATGAAGTAATTACTCATAATAAGAGCATGAGATTTCAGATGCAGCCTTAGGGTGTGTTTACAGGGAAAGTTATGTGTTTGGGCCGTTCATTTACACGACAACAGCGTTTTTGAGGCCTTTTGAAAATGATGCCTTTACCGTGTCCATGTAGTCAACAAAAACTCATATTGTGTGTTCGCGAGGTGTTTCTTGACAAATCTCCAACTGGCCTGGCATCATAACACAGCCTTTTAGTCATTTTCGCAGATTCGTGTGAACAGTGATCATTTTGAGTGTTTTCATCTGTTTTTAGTGCATCGCTGTCGTGTAAACATGGCCGTAGTCTCAGACACTGGTGATTTGGCCTGAGAGGGAGAAGAGAGACACAAACACAGACACCGGTTCAGCTTGAGCTTTCCCCTGGTGTGTCAGTGTGGCCTTGAGTTCAGGGTTAGTGAAGCACGCGCTAACCTGTCAAAAACCATCTCCAGTGCTTTAACAGAGTCTCACGATATCATCGAGGTATGTGTCAGGCGCATCAGGCGTCTGGTTCACATCCCAGAGGCGAGGACGGAGATCTGTAGGAAGTGTGGAGAGGCAAACACAGACCACAGACGAGCGGTCAGTCGCCTGATCCTCTGTCCACACTATCCTCCATACGGGACGGGAGACGAGTCTGATTTCATTACCGCACTGACTTACTGGAAATCTGTTCATAGCAGACACGGAAAGCAGATGTTGTTC
>CM077211.1:39062304-39094804 GCA_039654625.1 Rhinogobio ventralis
GACTGACTCCGCATTAACTCACTGTCACGTGACCGCGCATCCCGACTGACTCCTCATTAACACTCTGTCACGTGACCGCGCATCCCGACTGACTCCTCATTAACTCACTGTCACGTGACCGCGCATCCCGACTGACTCCTCATTAACTCACTGTCACGTGACCGCGCATCCCGACTGACTCCTCATTAACACACTGTCACGTGACCGCGCATCCCGACTGATTCCGCATTAACTCACTGTCACGTGACCGCGCATCCCGACTGACTCCGCATTAACTCACTGTCACGTGACCGCGCATCCCGACTGACTCCGCCGGATCACTGTCACGTGACCGCGCATCCCGACTAACTCCTCATTAACTCACTGTCACGTGACCGCGCATCCCGACTGACTCCGCATTAACTCACTGTCACGTGACCGCGCATCCCGACTGACTCCGCATTAACTCACTGTCACGTGACCGCGCATCCCGACTGACTCCTCATTAACTCACTGTCACGTGACCGCGCATCCCGACTGACTCCGCATTAACTCACTGTCACGTGACCGCGCATCCCGACTGACTCCTCATTAACACACTGTCACATGACCGCGCATCCCGACTGACTCCGCATTAACTCACTGTCACGTGACCGCGCATCCCGACTGACTCCGCATTAACTCACTGTCACGTGACCGCGCATCCCAACTGACTCCTCATTAACTCACTGTCACGTGACCGCGCATCCCGACTGACTCCTCATTAACTCACTGTCACGTGACCGCGCATCCCGACTGACTCCTCATTAACACACTGTCACGTGACCGCGCATCCCGACTGACTCCGCATTAACTCACTGTCACGTGACCGCGCATCCCGACTGACTCCGCATTAACTCACTGTCACGTGACCGCGCATCCCGACTGACTCCGCATTAACTCACTGTCACGTGACCGCGCATCCCGACTGACTCCGCCGGATCACTGTCACGTGACCGCGCATCCCGACTAACTCCTCATTAACTCACTGTCACGTGACCGCGCATCCCGACTGACTCCGCATTAACTCACTGTCACGTGACCGCGCATCCCGACTGACTCCGCATTAACTCACTGTCACGTGACCGCGCATCCCGACTGACTCCTCATTAACTCACTGTCACGTGACCGCGCATCCCGACTGACTCCGCATTAACTCACTGTCACGTGACCGCGCATCCCGACTGACTCCTCAATAACACACTGTCACATGACCGCGCATCCCGACTGACTCCTCATTAACTCACTGTCACGTGACCGCGCATCCCGACTGACTCCGCATTAACTCACTGTCACGTGACCGCGCATCCCGACTGACTCCGCATTAACTCACTGTCACGTGACCGCGCATCCCGACTGACTCCGCATTAACTCACTGTCACGTGACCGCGCATCCCGACTGACTCCTCATTAACACAGTCACGTGACCGCGCATCCCGACTGACTCCTCATTAACTCAGTCACGTGACCAGGCATCCCGACTGACTCCTCATTAACTCACTGTCACGTGACCGCTCATCCTGACTGACTCCGCATTAACTCACTGTCACGTGACCGCGCATCCCGACTGACTCCGCCGGATCACTGTCACGTGACCGCGCATCCCGACTGACTCCGCATTAACTCAGTCACGTGACCGCGCATCCCGACTGACTCCTCATTAACACACTGTCACGTAACCGCGCATCCCGACTGACTCCTCATTAACTCAGTCACGTGACCGCGCATCCCGACTGACTCCGCATTAACTCACTGTCACGTGACCGCGCATCCCGACTGACTCCTCATTAACTCACTGTCACGTGACCGCGCATCCCGACTGACTCCGCATTAACTCACTGTCACGTGACCGCGCATCCCGACTGACTCCTCATTAACACACTGTCACGTGACCGCGCATCCCGACTGACTCCGCATTAACTCACTGTCACGTGACCGCGCATCCCGACTGACTCCGCATTAACTCACTGTCACGTGACCGCGCATCCCGACTGACTCCTCATTAACTCACTGTCACGTGACCGCGCATCCCGACTGACTCCGCATTAACTCACTGTCACGTGACCGCGCATCCCGACTGACTCCTCATTAACTCACTGTCACATGACCGCGCATCCCGACTGACTCCTCATTAACTCACTGTCACGTGACCGCGCATCCCGACTGACTCCGCATTAACTCACTGTCACGTGACCGCGCATCCCGACTGACTCCGCATTAACACACTGTCACGTGACCGCGCATCCCGACTGACTCCTCATTAACTCACTGTCACGTGACCGCGCATCCCGACTGACTCCGCATTAACTCACTGTCACGTGACCGCGCATCCCGACTGACTCCTCATTAACTCACTGTCACATGACCGCGCATCCCGACTGACTCCTCATTAACTCACTGTCACGTGACCGCGCATCCCGACTGACTCCGCATTAACTCACTGTCACGTGACCGCGCATCCCGACTGACTCCGCATTAACTCACTGTCACGTGACCGCGCATCCCGACTGACTCCTCATTAACTCACTGTCACGTGACCGCGCATCCCGACTGACTCCTCATTAACTCACTGTCACGTGACCGCGCATCCCGACTGACTCCGCATTAACTCACTGTCACGTGACCGCGCATCCCGACTGACTCCTCATTAACTCACTGTCACGTGACCGCGCATCCCGACTGACTCCTCATTAACTCACTGTCACATGACCGCGCATCCCGACTGACTCCTCATTAACTCACTGTCACGTGACCGCGCATCCCGACTGACTCCGCATTAACTCACTGTCACGTGACCGCGCATCCCGACTGACTCCTCATTAACTCAGTCACGTGGCCGCGCATCCCGACTGACTCCTCATTAACTCACTGTCACATGACCGCGCATCCCGACTGACTCCTCATTAACTCACTGTCACATGACCGCGCATCCCGACTGACTCCTCATTAACTCACTGTCCCGTGACCGCACATCCCGACTGACTCCGCACACAGACATGAAGGATAACTGAGAGCGGTCAGTTGACGTGTGTCTGTCCTTTGCAGGTGGTTACCGGCGGTCACTATGACGTGGACTGTCGTCTGGAGGATCCGGACGGGACGGTCCTCTATAAGGAGATGAAGAAGCAGTACGACAGCTTCACCTTCACCGCCTCCAGGAACGGCACCTACAAGTTCTGCTTCAGCAACGAGTTCTCCACCTTCACACACAAGACCGTCTACTTCGACTTCCAAGTGGGCGACGACCCTCCGCTCTTCCCCAACGAGAACAGGGTCACGGCGCTCACGCAGGTCAGTACACCCATTACACTGAGTGACCACTAATGTGACCAGACCTAATGTCCGTCTGATGAACCAGCAGAAACTCACTGGGATAGAAGCACATTTACCACAGGTTTATTCAGGAGGGGTTGAGGTTTAGTGACGGTTAAAAGTTCAGAATAATTATGATAATTTGATCAATACAGTAAAGCAGTGAAATATGACTCCAGTGTAAAACAGCTGTTTTCTATGTGAATATATAGTAAAGTGTAATGATTATTATCAATGTTGAAAACGGTTCATATTTTTGTGGAAACCGTGATTAAGATTCAAAAGTTTGGAGTCAGTAAGAAATAAATGCTTTTATTCATCAAGGACGCAGTAAACTGATCAAAGTGACAGTAAAGACATTTATAATGTTACAAAAGGTCTCAAATAATGCTTTCTATTCATCAAAATGTATCACAGTTTCCAGAAAAATATGAACATAAAAAGCCCAAATTACTACTTAATGTCATATTGTGTCAAAATTGTTCAAATGATTACTCAAAAAGCCAAAATTATGACAAACTAAATTGACATGTCAAAATTTAAACTGAAATTATTACATAAAAAGCCCAAATTATTACTTAAAAAGGTTATAATGATGATTCAGCGTTGATAACAGTAAGAACACATCAGAGTGATGTGTGAAGGGTCATGTGACACTGAAGACTGGAGTAATGATGATAAATTCAGCTTTGATCACAGGAATAAATTACACTTTACTATATATTCACATAGAGAACAGCTGATTTACACTGGAGTCATATTTCACTGTTTACTGTAGTTATGATCAGATAAACACAGCTCGTTCACAAACATTAAAACATCTTAATTATTCAGAATTTTTGACTGCCCGTGTGTGTCAGCTTTCAGCCCAGACTGTATTTAATAGCGTGTGTGAACGCAGACGTGCGCTCTAGAACGCTTCATCTGTTTGAGGTGACGTGAGGTCAGGAGCTGCTGACCCGTGCTCACGGTGTCGCTGTGTTTCAGATGGAGTCGGCCTGCGTCTCCATTCATGAGGCCCTGAAGTCCGTCATCGACTATCAGACACACTTCCGGCTGCGAGAGGCTCAGGGCCGCAGCCGAGCAGAAGACCTCAACACTCGAGTGGCCTTCTGGTCCATCGGCGAGGCCTTCATCCTGCTCGTGGTCAGCATCAGTCAGGTGGTCCTGCTCCGCAGCTTCTTCTCAGACAAGAAAACCACCACGACCCGTGTGGGATCGTAAGAGCCGGGACTCGCACAGGGCTTTATACGATCCCTGCGTGTGCGTCCCTCTTCCATATCCAGCAGAGCATTCGCTAAAATCTAATTTATTTTGTGGGTGTGTGTTGACTTTACACATGACGTGTATGTGAACATTATAGGATGTAAGTCACTGTAGACCTGCTCGACACCATCATCATCATCATCATCATCACTCAAACATTAGTTCAGTCTTCATAGAGCCACTATTGAATGCAAGAGCTTTATTTGCTTTATGTTGTAAAAACTGGCATCCTTGCTAATGTTTCTCAGTCACTGTTTTCTTTTCAAGACGCTGGTGTAATTTGTGTGTTTTATATTAGCTGTTTCTTTTTAATAGTGGTGCATTGATTTCTTTACCGTGTTTGAATGGGCTAATAAATGTGTGGAGGAACGTGTCGGCCTCTTCGTCATGAAACCCGCTGTCCTTCTCAAGACTTTAAGAGTCATCTGATCAGCTGAGGTCGATTAAAACACCTGGAAATGGCTTCATTTATTTGTTTCAGCTCTGGAAGTGTCTGAATCCATCCATTCAAACATGTATCAACTAGAGCAGATCTCATTGGTTTAGTGGCTGATGTCTATACAGGCTTATTCAGTATTAAACTTGTGCTCTGTACACCATATTCTTTAAATCTGGCATGAAAGCAAACATTTTCTTCCTGCAGTTGTGCTTGACAGGTTCCAAAATGGCACAGAAACATTTTTTTTTTTTCAATTTTAAAGAGCTTTACTGCCATGCTTGTGTTTGCTTACAATATTATTAAACATAAAAGAAGTATAGGCCAACTTGCCTCAACACACCTGCATGGAAGTTTCTAGTATGCCCAGTAAGATCTTGATTAGCTGGTTCAGGTGTGTTTAATTGGGGTTGGAACTGAACTTTTCTGGACCGTGGCCCTCCAGGAGCAGGATTGGACACCCCTGATCTAGACAGTCCAGAGAATTGCACTGCATTGGTTTTATTCAGATTGAGCGAAAAAACTAGGACTAGTTTGCAAAAGTAGGTTTTTAACATAATTGCGAATATTTAATGAACAAGATTTGATTGACAGCAGTGGTTCTTGAGGCAAAGTTGTTCAGTATGAGGAGATCTATCAAACGATATCAATATTGTGTGGATGTGTGAAACACCACGTGATTACAGAGGCGTAAAACTCGTCAGAGCCACCTAGTGGCCGATTTCTTTCAAATTTGTCACAGACCTCTAGGGCCATGAGTCGAACATGCCTCCGTTAACCTTGTCTAATAGGTGCTCAAACTTCATTGGCCGATGGTGGCCATGTTTTTTGAGATACGCCAGTGTCCTCATAGGCTGTGTTCCACTCCACTTTTAGACACGCACTTGCGAATCCCCGCCGCCATTTTGAAGTACGTTCCACTTCGTGAAGTGGACGAGGGAAGTTTATATGACCGAGGGAGCGAGTCTGCTTCATATGTACACTTCAGGCAGCCTCATATACCACAATGCAACACGATTGTGATGTCACCACATATCGCATTTAATTTACCCCACCACAAACAACTCTATGATATTTTAATTATTTTTTTAAAACATTTAAAACAACCCAAACACACCTATATACATATAGAATGCGCAATTAAACAATGTCATAAATAATAAATCAACTCCATAGTGGATTCCAAGTGATCAAGGGCTCAGGACGTTCAGTCCATTGCAAGGGTCCGCCAGCAGGGCACTCATGCGACGCATATCCGAGGGAACGAGAGCGAGGGAACGGCATAATAAAAATGAACTAGAACGCAACAATAGACTATCATGGCGCAATGGACAAAGACAGTGCATGCCGTTTTTCAACTCAATCGGACTAACGGTTGTGTGGTTATAGCCATTTTCATGTGTTTGCTGTTATAGCGCCACCAATTGGCCAATCGCTGCTCTAGTTCGCAAAAGTAGTTTTTTTCGAAAAATCCGAAATACCCGAAAACTTGTCCAGAATGAGGAGCAATACGAGACATTTTGTCCGTCTTGAGCCAAGGATTCCAACGATATAAGACACTCGAGCCTACGCCTAACGTACCATTTGGTACTTTTGAGCGCTGTAGCGCCACCATCAGGTTCAGGCGGTGTGAGTACTACCAGCCCTCAAAGTTTCTACGACTTACGGTTTGGTCTGCCCGATCACTTTTAGGGGAGAATGCTGAAAATTGAGCAATTAGAGCACAATTCCAGTGGTCTCCCCTCGTGTGGCCGCTAGCGGGCGCTGTGAGGAAGCGCGTTTACTGCGGTGAACAGGCAAATCTGGAGGAACATTATCTGACACCTCATTCATTTCTGTGGTTTAGTCTCTCACGCCTTCATTAATGAATAAAACACTGTTTGATAAATCCGTCAGAGACGTGAAGCGCGCGTCCGCGTTATTAAAAGCTCTCGCTCTCGAGTCGTGACTGTTTTCGTTTACCTTTAAATGGAGAACGAGACGGTGATTGGACCGTGTGGCTGTCAATCACTCACAGCGGGGCGGGACCTTCTGTTACAGACGGGGAAAATCAGCAGTGGAGCAATATTCGTCGAGTTGAAAGACATAACTGAGATTACAGGCAGAAATGGACATAAACCAGCGTTATGTTTATTTCATGAAGCTTGTTATGCCTCGCTGACCATCGCGTGTGTTTGATGAGGAGGATCTCGCTCGATGTTACAGGAAGCGGGGGAGGAAGAGCCGCAGCGACTCTATTTTTATCTTTCTGTATTATTTGGACTCGACATGAGCAAAAGTACCGTCACGGTCTGTGTGTCTGACCACACCGAACAAACGGGCCGTTAACGGACACGATCGAGGCGGTGAAGGACCAGCGCGAGCGGTAAGAGCCGCGGCCTCCGAGAACCGCGAAAGCACGGCCATACGAGCGATTTACTGAGGGAAAACACCGCGAATATGACAGAAACACTCATAATATCAGTAATTGTAGTGACCCTCTGATATAGCCGATGATGACTGGTCAGATATTGGTGTGTATAATGACACTAAACTCTATAATTCATCGTCATTGTATAGTAAGTGCTTATAGACGTGTCACGTGATAAAAACATTTACACGCCAACCAATATTTCATATGATTTATTAGCCAAGTCAGCTTTATATCTATAACGCTTTATACAGTACAGATTCACAGTGATGAAACTTATTAATGTCAATATTCAGCTCAGTTTATACTTTTAATAGCTGAATCAAATTTGTTTCATAGAATTTAGCAACATTGGCACTGTTCTTGATCTGAATAATGACTGGATTAGTCTCTGACTTGTTGATTCAGTTCTGTTCAATAACTAAAGTTAATCGATTATGAAATGAGCTGTAGTGGTGTCAGTGCAGTCAGATCAATAATATCGATATGTGTAATAAATATATTACATAATTATTTAAAAGACACTTATAGGCACAATATGTAAGATTTTAGGATTAAAATATCCACTAGAACAGTGTTATATATTTTGTTGACTTGTGTACATTATCCCAAATGTTTCCAGGAATGTTTAAATCCAGAGAAATAAGCGATTTTAACCAGGACACGGCCCGTGTGTGTGTGTCGCCTATCAATGACATCATCCCGCGTTACCCTCCGGTTTTATTTAGTAGTAACCATGGAAACACAAAGCCGCTTTAATATCTGATGTGTTTTATTAGACGCTGAGCAACTGTTTGGATCATTCATGGACAGAAACTAATCATTGTTCTCCAGCTCAACACAGTTAGTCTTATTGTTTAGATCTGGTGTTCTTGATTTACCGCGAGTACCATGTTTTACCATGCCTGATATGATCTCGCTCACTGCAGTGTGAACAAGCGTCTCAGAGTAGCGCCGAGCGAACGCACAGAGTAGCATTATAACATCACTTTAACACACTCAGATGTGTGTGATAGGATAAAACAGCGCTGCGTTACCACACACACACGAGCGGAAGAAGCGGAAGCGCTCGACTGACAGAATAAAAGCTCCGCCCAATCAAGAGTCAAGACACGCCTTTGTGCTGAATAATTACGAAAAATTACATATTGTGCCTTTAATATTACAGTCCTGGCCGTCATTTATCGTGAGCTTCATCTGGTCTGATACATTGGAAACATCCTAACATGGCTTTCTTTTTGTAGTGAAGAATAGCTGCACAAATGCCATAATAGAAGCACAACACTCGCCTGTGTGAGCGTAGAGCGACGCGTGAGGAGCGAACGGCTCCCAATGCAAGCCGGGAAGTAGTTAGTTGTGAGCATAGAGCAGCCAGACTATTCCTCAAAAACTAAAGGGTTTGGAACGACGCAAGGGTGGTATTGACAAGAACAAGTTAAACTCGTGTTAACATGCAGGGTTTCTGCGGGTCTTAAAAATGCCTTAAATTGGATCAGAAAGTCTTAAATTTGATATCATGGCATTAAATTAGGGCCCTATGATTTCTGCGATGTGGAAAACGGCACAGAGTCGCAGAATCCTTTCATAAAAATGGAATTTACTGTACAGTGACACGGAATGTCAACTTTTGCATGAATGGATCAGAAGTGGGACGGGTCAGTCACTTAAAGGGACAGGTCACCCAAACATGAACATTCTGTCCTCACTGACTCAGAAATTAGTCAAAATAAAACACAATTTGAGATGAAATTTTTTTTTAATCTTTAGATATTTGTGTTGGAAAACAAACAGTTTTTCTGCAGTGATCCTGTTCAGTCAAAGTTATTTCCATATTCTAGTGTTTGGGAGCAGAGATATTCAAACTTTAAGATATTTTGTGGTCAAATTCATTGTGAAGTAATGGAGATCTGAAGTGTCACTCATAGACATTAGAGAACATATTGATGTGTTGATCCCTTCTGTTTATTCCTTCCATTTTCTTTAATTGACGTGTGTCTGATGTTCTGTTTTTGTCTGCAGGATAACCCTATGCCATGGATTTAAAAACTGCTGTTTTCAACGCCGCCAGAGACGGCAAACTGAGGCTCCTCCAGAAACTCTTAGAGAACAAGAGCGATCACGACGTCATGAAGCTCATGGCGGAGAAAACCAACGGAGCCACGCCGTTGCTCATGGCAGCGCGGTACGGGCACCTGGAGCTGGTGGAGTTTCTGATCGAGTGCTGCTGCGCGCCCGTGGAGGTCGGCGGCTCCGTCAACTTCGACGGCGAGGTCATCGAGGGAGCGCCGCCACTGTGGGCCGCGTCGGCCGCCGGACATCTGAAGGTCGTCCAGTCTTTGCTGGGACACGGTGCCTCTGTCAACAACACGACTCTTACGAACTCCACCCCGCTGAGGGCCGCGTGCTTCGACGGACACTTGGATATTGTCCGATACCTGGTGGAGCACAAGGCCGATCTGGAAGTGGCCAACAGACACGGCCACACGTGCCTGATGATCTCCTGTTATAAAGGCCACCGGGAGATCGCACAGTTCCTGCTGGAGAAAGGAGCCGACGTCAACCGGAAGAGTGTCAAAGGTACGGGTGCCAAAAACTTGGAATCATGTATAATAAAGATGAGGATGAAAATAGGCACCACCAGATTTACTTCAATGCTTTAATGCAGTCTGATTAACCCACAAACCTTCTTTTCATATGAAGGAAGACCTTTGATTATATTTGCTTTCGACAGTGTTTTTATATGCCTGTTGTTGGCAGAGGATGTTTACAGTAACTCCGCCCACCAGCGACTGATTGAGCCTCAATGCCGAGCCGGGCTTTCATCGGGCCGGGCTAATATCCTCGGACCTGTAGCACGAGCCCAAAACCACACTGCGTTTCCACCGTCGGGCTCCTTCGCTAACACCCGCCCGTAAACGCCTCTCTGGAACAACATCACACACACACACGCATCATCTCACCAACACGTGGATGTTTTATCAGAAAACTGATCCGAAAGAAATCACTGGAAACGTGCGCGTGATCACAAAACCAACATGATAAAGCAGCCGTTTCTGTTGTTTACTTAAAGATTTAAAACCCAAGCATCGATGTTTTACAATAATAAGTCGTACATTGATCATAATGAATTCATTTGTGTCAAGATTTCACATTAGTCAGACAGAAATAAAGTATTTACCATTATTTCACAGAAGAAAGAGGACCGGTATTTATTCAGTCTCGTCTGTTTCTGTGCATTTGTAGTCTCAGGACAGTTTACATCACATTTAGAAAGAACGATCATTTCTACACATTTTCCACCATAAATCCAACCTGAGGATCTTCTCCAGTAACAGTCCCAATAGTTATATCTTCAGTCAGAGAAACAGATGCAAAGCTAGATATGGAAATCAGTCCGGTGTAGAGACGAGACGCACTGACAGATAAAATAAATACATGATTGTGAGAGCCTATATGATATGTCTGGTTTCTTCAAGCAGTCGTATTTATCATATTTACTATAGTAATGGTTAGCACGCAGTCTTTTCCATCGCATATGAATATTTCTGCCTTACATGGTGATCAGAATCCACATCGGATCACAAACGGAAGTTATTCAAACACTCGCTGCTGTCTGGGCGTGAGCTCTGAGCTGAAATGATTGTAAAAGTCTTTAATGCTGGTGTATGAAGTCTCCAGACTCAGGGAAACTCTGCGTCTGTTTGTAACCACTTCTCAAGCCCGAGCTGGCCCACTTTGGACCAAGGTATTCGGCGGGCCAATAAAGCCTGGCCGTTGGCCCCGAGGAAGCCCCGACGAGGCCCAATCAAGCCCCGGAAGTGACAGTGGAAACGTGACTGGCCCGGGTGCGCAGTAGCACGCCCGCTTTTGGCCTGACAGTGGAAACGCAGCTAATTACTAGAGAAACCTGTCTGATAACAGGGTGTGTGTGTGCAGGGCTGCTTAAGACTATAAGGGGCCCCTGGGCTTTACCTCTTGAGGGGCCCTTCATCCACCAGAACTGCTACCAACTAGAGCTGCATGATTCATCGTTAAAAGATCGCGATCTCAATTCAAACACCCTAAACATGGTGAACTAGAGCGCGTCTCGTAAATGAACCAAAACTCAGCGTAGAGGATTAGGATACTTGAAATGTCTAAAGAGAGCCTGAAATATACTTTTCAAAACGAAAACAAATAGGCTACTCTCTGATTATGTGATCTGTATGACGTGCATTTCTCTCTCAGCGCGTCCACTGCGGAGATGAGTCGGCGTCATCAACTTCATCTTTGCAGCCGAAACTGACACAGAAAACACTAGTTTAATAACAAACAATTAAAATGTCTCCTTGCTATTTTTGGAACATTCATAATAATTACTTTTGCCGGTGATTTGTGGCAAGCTGTAGGTTAATAGATTGCATTGGTCATTATGGAAATGATGCGTCTGTGTGCTTTAATGTTCAACTAAAGTCACTAGATTTCGCACTGACATACAACATCATTCTAATTTATTTACTTATTTTATATGTTTTCTCAAGATATGTTAATCGTAACTGCAGATAGTGCTGTTATTACTAAGGTATATAGCTTTTTATATGGACACATAGTCCTATTCAAAAAACACACAACAAATATGAAAGTGTCTGATCTGATCATATCAATATGTTGATTCAGCTTTCCAGTCAAGACACGTTTATTTATACCACTTTATACAATATAGTATAGTCTATTTCTTTAAAGCCACAAATATCATAACTATCTATAGGCCTACTGTAATTAAGATATGTATTCAAGAAATTTATTAAAAACAGAAAGACGTATCATTTCAGTCTAGCCGCGGAAACAGGCTAGTGGGTTCATTACGCACGTCAATCCATTCCCGGATTGATTTGCTTCTTATTTATTAAATATACAGGCAATTGGTTGATGAAACATTGATTAAAATTAAAATACAATTTATACAAAACAAAATTAACTGCCGCCGGCACATTCTGATGGATTTTTTCCTTATGACAGCGGAAATACTCCGTCATTTTTGGCCATACAGATAAATGTGAGACATAATTATAAACTATAAATGATCTACTTTTTAGGGCTGTGATCAACCAAAGAAAATCTTGGTCGACTGAAGTCCTGAAATTTTAGACTAAAAATGACGTTGGGAAAAAAAACGTTAAATTAATTAGCTGCGCACTGTGCACGGTACTTGGTTGCCTTGTTGTCTGCCTAAATGAATTATAAATAAACATAAACTAGTAGGCTATTTGCAGTATATTAAATTGTTTTTGACCTGATTATTTTGCACTGAAATGAGTCTGACACACGAGTCTGTCGGCTCTGACAGCGTTGCATCACGTGCACCTGCGCAATATCATAGCCTATGATTTCCGAAAATATAGTACTATGTTGTCAACTAGTGATATCATCACAAGAACTTTTGAGGAATATGCAACATAATTTAGACAATTGTTTTTGTCATATGTATTATAATAACTGACAGACTGAAATATGACAATTCTGATATGTTCATATAGCCTACTCAAAACAGACGGGGCAACCTAATGCAGACAAGTTAGCTTACCGTTTTTAGGTGATATGACATGTTTGTCGTCGAGCTGTGATATGCAAACTGTTGCTTGCAAAATTTGCATTCGACTTTTTCCCCATTTTCTATTTAAAAAAAATGCTGCCACACTGCCGATGTCTTTGTTGACATGGTAGAAGAGGACTGACTAGGAAAACGCTCTCACAGACTGTTACCTGTGAAACAGGGGTGCTCCGAAAACACCCCCATTAGCAATTAGTGCTTTCCACCTGATGAAATGAACGCGGCAAAAAACGACCAATCAGAATTTTGGTCGAGCCAGAACGTATCGACTAATAATCGACTAATCGACTGGGAGATTACAGTCCTACTACTATTATTTGTGTACACTCACAATAACAACACAACTTTGAGCTTTTGTAAAATAAATAAAAATGGTGTGCTTTCAGCTCTGCGAGAATCTTTCTGAAACACATCTCAAAGATGAACAAACTCTGTTTCTTATCACACAAACATGAAGCATACGTCTAAATAAAGCGTGAAATCGCTACTTTAAATCGAACAATTCACATTTTAGACTGAACTGTGGTGCACACATAAGATAAATAAAACATTAGATAAATAAGTTAGAATGAAGTCACAAGGTGCAAAAGTGCAGGGGGACATATTTAAAACACAAGCCACAAATAAATTAGATAACCCTGAGTGATCAATGAAGAAATGATTAAAATGACAAAAGCATAGCCAGAATTGCCACCTTTATCTTTTTAACTGCAGAGACAACAATAACTGCTAAACATCACGTGTTGAAATCACGTGTACCCTAAAGATCCAGTTTTTCCGTTTGAGTCTTTCAGATTGAGTGTGAGGAAAACCAGTGGTTCTGTGAAATCAGCCCCTTTCACACAGAAATCCCGGGAAATTACCACAACATTACCCGAATGACTTTACCGGTAAATACACACATATGCTGTTCACACAAGCAACGGCGCTCTGGCTTTTTACCGGTGAGAGACCGTCCACACATCAGCAGCAAAACACGGCAGATTCTGTGATGTCGGTCTTTAAACGCTGCCCGTGTGAGAAGCGCTTCAGGTTCACTATCTGTTCGATTTGACAACATGAGTGAAAGGATCAAACAGAGCACACGTACGCGTGTAAACGGCAGAGCGGCGGCGCTGATGAATGGAGATGAAGGCTGGGTCTCGAGCGCGACACGTTGAAAAAAGCTAGAGCAACGGTCACATATTTACATAGAAAAACAATAAAAAAGTTTACTGTAAACAGCGCAGAGTAATCACGTCATCTCCATAAGAACTTATGATTGTCCCAAAGCAGAGCGCGTTCTGACTCCATGCGAGAGTATACCGGTCATCTTCATTCCACGTTCACACAGTGCACATTACCGGTATTAGCAATGATACAACTTCCCTTAGGCTACTGGTAAATAGCTGGAACTGATTTACCGGTATCTTTGTAAAGGTCCTGTTCACACATGATCATTTACCCGTAATGTACTGAAGTGTTAGTTTCGTCTGATATGTCAGCGCTCTAAGCCTCACGTGTCAATATGAACGACACAAGGCGTCAGTGATAGTTGTTATTTCGCCTATAGAGGCCGCTCTCGTGCTATATAATGCCAGCTCACCCTTCTCAGACGCAACATGGAAAAACTATCGGTATAGAGTTTTGCCGATAACCAATTGTTTCACCAAATAGTTATCGGTGCCGATTAATAGGCAAAACCGATGAATCGTTGACCTCTACTCACGACTTCCTTTCCGTGTGCTCTGTCTTCCAGGTAACACGGCGTTACATGACTGCGCCGAATCCGGGAGCCTGGAGATCATGAGGATGCTTCTGAAGTACGGCGCCAGCATGGAGAAGGACGGTTACGGGATGACGCCGCTGCTCTCGGCCAGTGTGACGGGCCACACCAACATCGTGGACTTCCTGACGCAGCACCCTCAAACGGGCCGGACGGAGCGCATCAACGCCCTGGAGCTGCTGGGGGCCACGTTCGTGGACAAGAAGAGGGATCTGCTGGGAGCGCTGAAGTACTGGAAAAGAGCCATGGATTCGCGGTACAGCGACTCGAGCCACGTGCTCTCGAAGGAAGAGCCCAAGCAGCTGGTGATGGCGTACGATTACACCAAGGAAGTGAACACCCTGGAGGAGCTGGACAGCCTGATCGCGGACCCCGACGACATGCGCATGCAGGCGCTGCTCATCCGCGAGCGAATCCTTGGCCCGTCGCACCCGGACACGTCCTACTATATCCGCTACCGAGGGGCCGTGTACGCCGACTCGGGGAACTTCGAGCGCTGCATCAAGCTGTGGAAGTACGCGCTGGACATGCAACAGAGCAACCTGGAGCCGCTCAGCCCCATGACAGCCAGCAGCCTGCTCTCATTCGCTGAGCTCTTCTCCTTCATGCTGCAGGACCGCGCCAAAGGCCTGCTGGGGACCTCTGTTTCCTTCGACCAGCTCATGGAGATCCTCAGCAAAAGCGTGCTGGAGATCGAGCGAGCTGTCAAGCGGCCCGGCCCGGACCCGGCCCAGCTCAGCAAGGTGCTGTCCATCATCCTGCACCTCATCTGCCTGCTGGAGAAGGTGCCGTGTACAGTGGAGCAGGACCACTTCAAGAAGGAGACCATCTACAAGTTCCTGAAGCTGCATGCCTGCGGGAAGAACGGCTTCAGCCCGCTGCACCTGGCCGTGGACCGGAACACCACCTGCGTGGGCCGTTACCCCGTCTGCAAGTTCCCCTCCTTCCAGGTGGCGTCCATCCTGCTGGAGTGTGGCGCGGACGTCAACTGCCGGGACCAGGATGACAACAGCCCTTTGCACGTGGCGGCGTCCAACAATCACCCCGACATCATGAACTTGCTGATCTCCTGCGGCACGCATTTCGACAGCACCAACTCCTTCAAGCAGACAGCCTGCGACCTGCTGGACGAGAAGGAGATGGCCAAGAACCTGATCCAGCCCATCAACCACACCACGCTGCAGTGTCTGGCGGCGCGCGCCATCATCAAACACGGCCTGGCATACTGCGGCAACATCCCAGAGCGGCTGGAGGCCTTCGTGCTGCTGCACAGATAGTGACGCTCCGGCTCCGGTGCTCGGCTCCGGTCTGGCTCCGGCTCCGGTCTGGCTCAGCTCCGGCTCAGCTCCGGTCTGGCTCCAGTCTGGCACCGGCTCGACTCCGGTCCGGCTCCGGCTCATTGGCATGCAGCGCTTCACAGAGTCCTACCATCTTTGCTCTGATTTCTGTTGAGTTTGTTCTGTGTTTCTTGCCGCTTGTCGACGGGTTTGCTTTCTCTTACTCTCTCTATGCAAAGACGGTAGGACACGCCAGACCCGGTTGACCGCGCCGCCGCCCGGTTCCGTCTCTCCAGTGGACTGGAATGCTGTCATCGCTCCCCTCCAGCATAAACGAGCATTACGATGATTAGAGTTGTCAAAAGTACCGACTTCGGTACCAAGTTGGTACTGAAATTAAAATGTGATGCTTTGAGCACTCTGATTGGCCATTGTGTTCACACGCTCATCAGATATGTCTGTGATTGGCTACAGTGATCAGCGCACGGGAGCGTTTGAAAGCACAAGCAGGCGTCAATCAACGAACCGGTGCTTTCAAACGCTCCTGTGTGTGTAAGTGCTCGGTGAAAAGCATCATTACTGTATATTTACATGTTTTTGAAGCGCTGATCTTTGTAGCCAATCACAGACGTATCTGTTGAGCGCATGAACACAATGGCCAATCAGAGGTGTTTTTTGATTACGCTTGACAACACTCAAAAGTGTCACATTTCTAAAATGTCGGTACTTTTGACAACACTACCAATGATGATGTGCTTAATGTTTGCAGATACCATAAGTGCTTTTATTCTTCCTATGCACAGCTGTAATATCGGGACTGGATTGTGCCACGTCTTCATGTGAATGCCTGTTTTTTGTTACTATACATTCATCTCTCTCCTCACGTCTCCTCGATCATGAACTGGTTTAGCCGTCAGGCACGAGGAAACGTCTCTTGTGAATCTTTGATCTTTGAACCCGGACGAGCTGTAAAAACCAAACCATTGGCCCGATCGCACCGCATGAGCTGAAGTGTAACGGTTTACCCGCCAGAGCGGATCAGACTTAGAAATATCACTCCGACATTAGCTTGAAGTCGAGTTTATGATGATGAATCTTCAGCTCTGTGTAGTTTAAGTTCAACTTTACACGTGTGCAGTTTGAACTCAAGGGCTTTGATTCTTTTACAGGCACAATAATACACTAGTAAACGAAACAAATGTACAGTCAAAGGGACTTGCACTTTATTGCAGTGAAATTTGATATTCATATTATGATAGCATAAAGCTTGTTGATGTCCTTAGAGCATAATTGATAATAAACCTCTGTTGCACTCGAGCGTTTGTCTGTTTCTCCCTCCAGATTCAAACATCGATGCTCACTTCACACACACTGCAGACCAGCGGATATCACATCCAATCCCCTAATTGGTTTTGGGTGTATGTGTCTGTGTGGTTCTGAAGGGTGATTGGGTGGAGCTCAGAATGACTCTTTTCTTAAGGCTTGTTTTTAAAGTCAGAATGAACCGTTTCTCTTAGTTATTGGTGTTGTTGTAAATGCATTTATTTTCATATCTGTGTAATCTTTAATCAGAGTGTGATGGAGCCGATCAACCACCGATGGATGAAACCCCTTGACCCTTTGATAGCCGTTTATCTCATCGTCACGATATGGTAGTAAACAACAAAAAGCTTTATGTTTGTTGTAAAGCAGTTTACAGTCTAGTGTTTAATCCTGATGCTTGCTAACATGAACCCTAACATACAAATACATCCCACAACCAGTTAGTGTCAGTCAGATGTGTATGTACAATATATGCTTTAGTTAATTACATAAATCAAAATGATGACATACTGAGCATAATTATGAGATGAAGAAATTATGACATTTCAGCAATAATCTGGCAGTGTCATCTTAAAAAAGTGATCTAACTTCAGTCTGGGATCCAAAACATTGAAGATTTATGACTGTTTAGGTTGGAAATGTCATTTTCAGGTCTATGCTCAAAAAGAGATTAACAGGTAAGAAACGGTCCTTACCTATTCCATAAATATAATTTAGTACCGTAAATTCCCCTAAAAATACAAAATATTAAATAAATGTCTTATGAGCAACCAGACGGTCATTATTCTGCTTTAAAGCAGTATCTTTACTCTCCCAAACCCTGGTTTCTCAGGATCCACCGGTCAGTCGTGATCAATGGCCGGTTCCACAGACCAGGCTTAAGATAGTCTCAGACTAAACTCATGTTTGAGCTGTTTTAACTGAAAGCGTATCTTAAAGTATGTCAGTGCCATTGTTCGTCTCCAGATGCACACCGGTCGTGTGTTTTTCTAAAAGCTGCTTCAACCCCCGAATTGAACTAATCCTGGCTTAATCTAAGCCCTGTCTGTGGAACCGGGCCCATGTGTTTTATACACGACAGTTGTATTTTCATAAATCTGAACGAATATTACGGTCTTTTATTAATCTTCAGGATCATACCGCTTGACTCGTCTCCCTCTGTTTTTCTTTCGGGAGTCGCCACGTGACACTTAGCCTACTTTTGTCTTTAAATAACCTTGAATAACGTGGCGCTCAGAATCTGTCCTACATACAGGCCTCCTCAGGTAGAGACGAGCTGAAGCGTGTTCTGTGTTCTGTGTGCGTGACATGTGGCGTGTGATGAACGATCCAGCAGAAGAACACGCTGCTCTGAAAGAGATCCAATGGGAAACGGTCACATTAACAAGCCCTTTTCGGAGCTCTTGCCGTGTCATTATGTTGTAGCGATTGATCTCTGGCAGGTTTTCCTGTTCAAAGCTGATTCTGAACTCAGATCTTCTGGAACTTCCTACTTTGCCATCAAACATTCAGGCTGGTCCATGTGACACTGATATTTGACATTTTAACAAACGGGCATAAAACATGACAAACGAAATCTTTAATCAGTCAAATGTAATAAATCCAAACCATCGAGAGGAAAAGAGAAAGAAATGAGCAGTCCACTCTCTCATCAGTGCGCTCTCTCTCTCTCTCTCTCTCTCTCTCTCTCTCTCTCTCTCTCTCTCTCTGTCTCTTTCTCTCTGTCTCTCTCTCTCTCTCTCTCTCTCTCTATCTTTTTTAAAAGTTTTACATTTTTAAAACTTTCTTGGTTATGTGAACGTTAAGAGAACGTTCTTTTGAAGAGAGCGCTGCTCTTGAGCGTTCCCTGAGCGTTGCTCTTGAGCGTTCCCTGAGCGTTCCCTGAGCGTTGCTCTTGAGCGTTCCCTGAGCGTTCCCTGAGCGTTGCTCTTGAGCGTTCCCTGAGCGCTGCTCTTGAGCGTTCCCTGAGCGTTGCTCTTGAGCGTTCCCTGAGCGTTGCTATTGAGCGTTCCCTGAGCGTTGCTCTTGAGCGTTGCGCTTGAGCGTTCCCTGAGCGTTGCGCTTGAGCGTTCCCTGAGCGTTGCTCTTGAGCGTTCCCTGAGCGTTGCTCTTGAGCGTTGCTCTTGAGCGTTCCCTGAGCGTTGCGCTTGAGCGTTCCCTGAGCGTTGCGCTTGAGCGTTCCCTGAGCGTTGCTATTGAGCGTTCCCTGAGCGTTGCTCTTGAGCGTTGCGCTTGAGCGTTCCCTGAGCGTTGCGCTTGAGCGTTCCCTGAGCGTTGCTCTTGAGCGTTCCCTGAGCGTTGCTTTTGAGCGTTCCCTGAGCGTTGCTCTTGAGCGTTCCCTGAGCGTTGCTCTTGAGCGTTCCCTGAGCGTTGCGCTTGAGCGTTCCCTGAGCGTTGCTATTGAGCGTTCCCTGAGCGTTGCTCTTGAGTGTTCCCTGAGCGTTGCGCTTGAGCGTTCCCTGAGCGTTGCTATTGAGCGTTCCCTGAGCGTTGCTCTTGAGCGTTCCCTGAGCGTTGCGCTTGAGCGTTCCCTGAACGTTGCGCTTGAGCGTTCCCTGAACGTTGCTCTTGAGCGTTCCCTGAGCGTTGCTCTTGAGCGTTCCCTGAGCGTTGCTCTTGAGCGTTCCCTGAGCGTTGCTCTTGAGCGTTCCCTGAGCGTTGCTATTGAGCGTTCTCTGAGCGTTCCCTGAGCGTTGCGCTTGAGCGTTCCCTGAGCGTTGCTCTTGAGCGTTCCCTGAGCGTTGCTTTTGAGCGTTCCCTGAGCGTTGCTCTTGAGCGTTCCCTGAGCGTTGCTCTTGAGTGTTCCCTGAGCGTTGCGCTTGAGCGTTCCCTGAGCGTTGCTCTTGAGCGTTCCCTGAGCGTTGCTCTTGAGCGTTCCCTGAGCGTTGCGCTTGAGCGTTCCCTGAGCGTTGCTATTGAGCGTTCCCTGAGCGTTGCTCTTGAGCGTTCCCTGAGCGTTGCGCTTGAGCGTTCCCTGAACGTTGCGCTTGAGCGTTCCCTGAACGTTGCTCTTGAGCGTTCCCTGAGCGTTGCTCTTGAGCGTTCCCTGAGCGTTGCTCTTGAGCGTTCCCTGAGCGTTGCTCTTGAGCGTTCCCTGAGCGTTGCTATTGAGCGTTCTCTGAGCGTTCCCTGAGCGTTGCTCTTGAGCGTTCCCTGAACGTTGCTCTTGAGCGTTCCCTGAGCGTTGCGCTTGAGCGTTCCCTGAGCGTTGCGCTTGAGCGTTCCCTGAGCGTTGCGCTTGAGCGTTCCCTGAGCGTTCCCTGAGCGTTGCTCTTGAGCGTTCCCTGAGCGCTGCTCTTGAGCGTTCCCTGAGCGTTGCTCTTGAGCGTTCCCTGAGCGTTGCTCTTGAGCGTTCCCTGAGCGTTGCTATTGAGCGTTCCCTGAGCGTTGCTATTGAGCGTTCCCTGAGCGTTGCTCTTGAGCGTTCCTTGAGCGTTGCGCTTGAGCGTTCCCTGAGCGTTGCTCTTGAGCGTTCCCTGAGCGTTGCTATTGAGCGTTCCCTGAACGTTGCTCTTGAGCGTTCCCTGAGCGTTGCGCTTGAGCGTTCCCTGAGCGTTGCGCTTGAGCGTTCCCTGAGCGTTGCGCTTGAGCGTTCCCTGAGCGTTGCGCTTGAGCGTTCCCTGAGCGTTGCGCTTGAGCGTTCCCTGAGCGTTGCGCTTGAGCGTTCCCTGAGCGTTGCGCTTGAGCGTTGCGCTTGAGCGTTCCCTGAGCGTTGCGCTTGAGCGTTCCCTGAGCGTTGCGCTTGAGCGTTCCCTGAGCGTTGCGCTTGAGCGTTCCCTGAGCGTTGCTCTTGAGCGTTGCTCTTGAGCGTTGCTCTTGAGCGTTGCTCTTGAGCGTTCCCTGAGCGTTGCTATTGAGCGTTCCCTGAGCGTTGCTCTTGAGCGTTCCCTGAGCGTTGCTCTTGAGCGTTCCCTGAACGTTGCTATTGAGCGTTCCCTGAGCGTTGCTATTGAGCGTTCCCTGAGCGTTGCTCCTGAGCGTTCCCTGAGCGTTGCCTGAGCGTTGCTATTGAGCGTTCCCTGAGCGTTGCTCTTGAGCGTTCCCTGAGCGTTGCTCTTGAGCGTTGCCTGAGCGTTGCTCTTGAGCGTTCCCTGAGCGTTGCTCTTGAGCGTTCCCTGAGCGTTGCTCTTGAGCGTTCCCTGAGCGTTGCTCTTGAGCGTTCCCTGAGCGTTGCTCTTGAGCGTTCCCTGAGCGTTGCTCTTGAGCGTTCCCTGAGCGTTCCCTGAGCGTTGCTCTTGAGCGTTCCCTGAGCGTTGCCCTTGAGCGTTCCCTTGAGCGTTCCCTGAGCGTTGCCCCTGAGCGTTCCCTGAGCGTTGCTCTTGAGCGTTCCCTGAGCGTTGCTCTTGAGCGTTGCTCTTGAGCGTTCCCTGAGCATTACAAAACAAGTAGTAACTTAGAACGTTTGACGAACATCCAACTAACATGTTCCATGATCAGTGTATAAATGTTTTTGTGCTAACGCTTACCGTGGTGTTTTGTTTTGTTTTTTGTTTTCCTTTCTGATTGTTGTTCGTTGCTGTCCGTCTGTGATTTGTGAGATTGTTAACACCTGGGCTGTGGCTATGGGTATTTAATATGCCTGTTCACTAACCAGGGGGTGGGGGTTGTTCGTGATTTTGTTGTTCTTTTCTTGTGTTTCGCAGGAATGCATTCACTTTTATCGTCTGTAATTCAGCACGTCTGTTAACCTTCCCCTAACCGATAAACACTTATTGTTAAACACATGTTAGACGCTTTATTTCCACTTTTCTAATATTTTCTTCATTTTTATTGATAATAAATGCTTTTCCGATCTCATATGTGATGGAAAAAGGGAGTAGATGTAGAGCGAGTTCGGCAAAAGGCGGATTCAAACTTTTGGGTCGATTTGTGTCAGTACTTTCTGCCATGTGCTCTACCCCCCTACACTATTGCCGCTGTAAATTAATCACTGTTTTCCGTAGTTTTGTCTGGCCGTTAAGACGTTAAGTAAACAAGGCGATATACTTGTACTTAATTTAAACTTCATCTACTCCAGTAAAAAAATTTCTGGGAGAGGACCCACCCACATTTTTTTTTGCTTCCGACGCCCATGCATTAATGTATTCAATTTAACTTATGGTTTAACTGAACTATAGTGGCTAACCAGACGGTAGCCATTGACTTCCATGTTTACCCACATTCTTCAAAATATCTTCTTTCATGTCAGCAGAAGGAAGAAACGCTTACAGGTTTAGAACAACATGAGTGCGAGTAAATGATAAGCGATTTTTCATTTTTGGGTGAACTGTCCCTTTAAGGCGGTTTGGGCAGACGTTGTAAAGGAGTCGTTGCCATGGCAACCGTTCAAACAAAGCCGCCACACGGATCATTCACTGATGACTGACAGGATTTGAGCGCGATATCTCTACATGATTATGATTATATTGTGGAGCTGATATTGATTATAGCATTCGGCCGTTCACATTAATCGTCTCTCGGTTTAATCGCGCGCGCAGTTAATTTCACCGGATGTCTGCCTCGGATTTTCTACGGGAGGCGGAAAGTCTCCGAAGACTGTGAGTTAATTAATGTTTATTCTGTTTAACAGAGAGACTCTTGTTTGTTTGTGGTTTATTATTACTCTCTTCACACACACAGGCTGTGTAAAGAGGAGCGCGAGGCGATCAGACGGCAGGACCTCAGAGAGGCTTTCTGCGAGTTTCACGAGCTCAGCGATCAGCTGAATCTGCGCATGCGCGCCGACAGTAAAGCCCCGCCTCACACACACGTGACCCGCTGCTTTATTTAGTCAGGCCATTTCTGCCACAATAAACAAATATATGCTAAAGTAAATGACATAAGTAAAAATTATGACATACAAAGTCAAATTTATGAAATGAAAAGTCAAAATTATGACATTAAACTTAATAATGACACGAAAAGTTGAAATTATGACATATTAATTATAATTATGAGTTTTAAAGTCTAAATTATGACTTACTATTTTGTATTTGTTAGATGAAATATTGAAATGATGACAAAAAGTCATGTCATAATTTGGATTTTTTAATCTCTTAATCATGATTTAATATTTCATAATTTCAACTTTTATCTCAAAAGTTAAACTTTTCATGCCATAATTATGATTACTGGAATATTAATGTGAGTGTTTGTCCATCAGTCGTGGCAGTCCAACAGCAGCTGCAGGCACTCCAGAACGCCGTCTTCAGATTCCAGCAGCAGCTCATGGACGCCCGACCGTCTCCAGACGGTAAGACACGCCCTTCAGAACCCTTTCCCACAGAACTGTTGTGTTTGATGCAGCACACGCGTGTGTGTGTTCCTCTTGACTTCCAGTGGTTGACAAGCTAAGAGACACCATGACAGACATTGAGAAGTCCATCAGCGTGTTCAAAGACACACAGCATCAGAGGTACGTGACGAGCTTCTGTTCAGATGTGTGTGTAGATTCCTTCTCTCACACACGCCTCTCTAGTTTTGAGGAGCTGCTGAAAGACGAGAGGATCTTCTGGCAGGAGATCTGTGCCTTCGAGAAGAAGATGGAGGCCTGGTGTTTGCCTGTGAAAGCAGACGTCCGTCTCCCCAGCGCTCGCTCGGGCCGGCTGTGTGGCGGGAATCTTCCAGCGGAGGTGACGGCGCTCGAGACCTTCCTCCAGCGGACGGGAGGCCAGCGGGGCGGCTGGGACGAGTACGACCACCGGAGCTTCCTGAAAGTGTGGACAAAGCACAGCGGGAAGCCCTCGTACAGACGGGAAGCGAGGCTTTATTTACCCGGCAGGACTGAGGAAGAGGTGGAGCTGCACGAGCGGTGGTTCCTGGAGCTGCGGCGCCTGCAGGAGAGGAAGAGGGAGGTGCGGCGCTGGCAATAACACACACATGACCTCTGACCTCAGGGGCTGATGAATGAACGCACGGAAGGCTGACAGCAGATTATTGCTGAAGCGAAAACTTAGTTTACTGTAAAGCAAAAAATTTTTATTTTATTCAAATACAGGGTTTCCGCGAGTCTTAAAAAAGTCTTCATCTGGAGCAGTTTGATAACGGAGTCGCAGAATCCTTTCATAAAAATGGAATTTACTGTACAGTGACACGGAATTAGTCAACTTTTGCATGAATGGATCAGAAGTGGGACGGGTCAGTCACTTAAAGGGACAGGTCACCCAAACATGAACTCATGAGGGTAAATCACACACACGTTTGGTCAAAATAAAACACATTTCATACGGCCATAAAAATTCATTTTTTGTTAAACTTTTAATAAATTGCTGTAAAATTGTATATGTTTTATGATTTAATTTAATTGGACATGCTTTTTGACTAATGCAGTTTAATTTAACCATTAAAACAGAAAACAAAATTAAAGGCTCTAAATTAAATCCCAAAATTAAATAGCATGCACTGCAAAAATGAATGAATGAATGAATGAATGAATGAATATCTTCCTCAGTGTTTCTGCACAAATCTCTAAACATCCTTAACTCATTTACTGGAGATGCAAACTGAAGTGAGTTTATGATTAAAACAAGAACACGTATCGTTTCTGAACACGTTTGTTCTTGTTTTAATCATAAGATGTGTCTTGATTTAAGAATCTTTAGATGTTTGTGCTGGAAAACCAGACTGAAAACATATTGATGTGTTGATCCCTTCCGTTTATTCCTTACATTATGTTTAATTGCTCTTAAATGTGCCTTCACAAACCCTGCAGAAATCCTGATTTTATACAAAATATATATTTAACAAAATCATTTGGAGTCTAAAATTGCTATAAAATCAAAGCCATGTGTCTAACCAAATTGTGGTCCAAATATGTTCATCACAAAAAGGTTTTGTTTAGGCGCTTTACCGGCGACATCCTATCACAATCCCACTTCTATCATAAAACCGTCAGCAAATATGGAACCTTAAGTCTCAGATCTTTCCATTGATTGAAAAGATTTGATTATAAAATAGTGCTGAAAAATTGATAAAATATGAAACATGACGCTGCCCACTAGGGGGAGGAGCCGGCTAACAGGATTTAAAGCACCGTTTCCATGGTAACGCAATGTCCAATTTCAAAACGACTTTCACATGATGAATTTACATGAGTATTTAAAGGGATAGTTCACCGAAAAATGAAGATTATCCCATGATTTACTCTCCCTCAAGTCATCCTAGGTGTGTATGACATTCTTCTTTCAGACAAACACAATCAGAGTTATATTAATAAATGACCTGGCTCTTCCAAGCTTTATAATGGGAGTGAATGGAGCCCAAAATTTGAGTCAAAAGTCCATTATAAAAGTGCTCCACACGGCTCCAGGGGTTAATAAAGACCTTCTGAAGTGAATCAATGGGTTTGAGTAAAACACATATCCATATTTAACACGTTATAAAGTAAAATATCCAGCTTCCGGCGGACCGCCTTCCGTACTCAACTTACGCAGAAAGTGTAGCGCCTCTCGCAGTTCAAACGCTTACGCTACGCCCGACGTCATCGTCACGCCAGTTACGCTTTCTGTGCAAGTTGAATACAGAAGGCGGTCCGCCGTAAGCTGGATATTTTACTTTATAACGTGTTAAATATGGAAAACAAATGCCCGGCTAGCATTAACAGTGTCTGTTGGTCATCCAGGCCGTGCACAGATGGAGAGAAGCCAAGCAGAGAGAGCGTGAGCTGCAAAGAGAGCAGCAGGAGGCAGACGGAGAGAGGAAGGAGCCGCAGGACGAGGAGCCGCAGCGGCTGAAGCAGGAGCAGCGCAGGGAGGCGTCCGAGCGGCTGGAGGCCTGGAGGAGCCGGAGGAAACAAGAGCGAGAGCAAGAGCAAGAGCAGCGGCTGAGAGAACACATCCTGCAAAGAAGAAGAGCCAAAGAAGAGCAACGGAGACAGCTGGAGGTCAAGCTGACGGTGGAGGCTCATGTGCGGCAGAAGAAGGAGGAGGAGGAGCTGCGTCTGCTGGAGGAGGAGGCGCAGCGGCGGGCGGAGCGAGAGGAGCGGCAGCGGCGGGCGGCCGAGGGCATCAAACGCTTTCAGGACCGGGTGAGCTGAGGTCTGTGCTCATCGTGCAATAGAGCGGGTCCTGACACACAGTTCCCTGTTACTCTTTCTCTCCTCAGGATTCCCTTCGTCTGGAGGAAAAACTACAGGAGAAGCAGAGTCAAGAGGAGGAGCGCTGGGAGCGGCAGAGGACGCTGGAGAAACTCAAGGAGAAGGTTTGCTCCAGCACAGATCGCTTCAAACTAGGAAATAACAGTCAACAGCCAAGTTTACATCCACTTTTCCCATTGTTTTGTTATCGACAAAGTGAATATTCGTAAAAAAAAAAGATTGCCTGTTTCCATCCAATTGGTATTTCACTGATAAAATGGTGTGCGTATAAGTTTTATTGCATCGCTAAAAAATCTGCCCTCAAGTTGTTTCCATTCATAATATCACATATATCGCAAATTATATCGTATCTTTCACATCCCAAATATGTGTAAAATGCAGACAATTGAAATTCTCCGGTTTACTGCTTACTATTCTCACCAATAATAGGCCTATTAGTAAATGATGAAACATTAATCAGAAGATGACAGTGAAGTGGGGCAGCGTGTCTGACAGGACTGATGGGTTCGGACACAGAGCCGCTCATTTGTCAAAGATTGTACAGTAAAATGTTCAGTCATACAGCAGCAATCTTTAGCGCAAGCCTTGAACATGCAGTTGCAGTTTGATGTGATGAGAACGCATGTATTCAGATCATTCACACCAAACAAAGGCATTCATTCTGTTTCAGAGTCAATAACATCAAATCCATCAATAATGTCAAATCCATCAATAACATCAAATCCATCAATAACATCAAATCCGTTAATAACATCAAATCCGTCAATAACGTCAAATCCGTCAATAACATCAAATCCGTCAATAACGTCAAATCCATCAATAACATCAAATCCATCAATAACATCAAATCCGTCAATAACATCAAATCCATCAATAATGTCAAATCCATCAATAACATCAAATCCATCAATAACATCAAATCCGTTAATAACATCAAATCCATCAATAACATCAAATCCATCAATAACATCAAATCCGTTAATAACATCAAATCCGTCAATAACGTCAAATCCGTCAATAACATCAAATCCGTCAATAACGTCAAATCCATCAATAACATCAAATCCGTCAATAACATCAAATCCGTCAATAACATCAAATCCATCAATAACATCAAATCCGTTAATAACATCAAATCCATCAATAACATCAAATCCATCAATAACATCAAATCCATCAATAACATCAAATCCGTCAATAACGTCAAATCCATCAATAACATCAAATCCATCAAAAACGTCAAATCCGTCAATAACGTCAAATCCATCAAAAACGTAAAATCCATCAAAAACGTAAAATCCATCAAATCCATCAAAAACATCAATAACATCACATCCGTCAAAAACATCAAATCCGTCTTTGGATTCAACCCACTTTATTTTTCCTAATTTGTTAGGAATTAGTTTGTAAGACGCCACATTTTTATTTTTGATGAATTGCCGAGATTTTCAAGGCTATATTTTCCTCATCTATTTTGAAACAAAACGTTATTATATATTGTAGGCTGTTATTAAATTGTAGGCCCTATGTATAAAATTATTGTTATTAACAAGTGTCATGTTTTTTTGTACTTGGTTATAAAGACTTTAGATCAATCCTTGATCGAGCAATATTCAGAAACGGTTAGCTATTATTCTTCTGATGAACTTTTATTAGATTGTAAAAAACAGACAAAAATAAGGATGAATGATGTTTGAGAGGCGACCCGTTATTCTTACCAAAGTAATAAAATAATTGAATATACAATTAATATAATATATAATATAATAGATTTAATGTGCCTTTGAACTACAGAGAAACGAGCGCGGACACTTTAAGGTTAATTCTGTCATGTAACGCTAAATGTTGCGTTAAAGCCCTTTCTCTCGTCATAAAGTGTTTCCAAACTTTTTAACATTTGAAGTATCAACACTAAAGTTAAACGGAAAAAAAGATTGTGTCGACATTTGCAAAAAAAGATCAATAATTGTCTTTTCCATCAGCGATATCACTAAACATTTTGATGCGCTAAACCTTTTTTCACAAAATAATCCTTGGATCGAAACCTGGCTAATGATGCAAACTTCATCAATTATGAGACAAATTGAGATTAACAGAGTCATTATTCAGCTCAGTTCAGTCCTCGTCTGATCAGCGTCAGATCAATCACGTGTGCTTTATCTGCGTCAGGTGGAGCACCACGTCAGCCGCGACCCCTCCAGACTGTGGAAGCGCACTAAAGTCTGGGAGGAGCGCATGAGAGAGATCGGCCCGTCTGGATCCGGAGCCGTGCCGCTGCTGCATGCCTTCCACAGGTACAGACCATCAGGAACAGAGACCAGTGTAGCATGGGCAGGGTGAGGATGAGGAGGATGATGGTTAGGGCCGGATTTACCTCATATTGTGACAAAAAAATAATTCTGGGAAAAAGGTTCTATTTATAATAAATGCTGTTCTTTTGAACTTTATATTCATCAACACTGATCATAATCATAAATGTTTGTTGAGCATCAAATCCTCATATGGTAATGATTTGTGAAGGATCATGTGACACTGAAGACTGGAGTAATTTAGATATATTTTTAAGATGGTAGAATGCAGTTTTACAGGGAGCTAAAAGTGACCGTTGGTGGTGAGAAGATCCCCCTTGTTGCTGACCAGCCCATCAGAAGCCTTGGGTGACATTATACGGCAGAACTCTCTGACAAGCAAACAGGGGGAGCTGTGATAAAGCAGCCGACTGTCAAGGATCCACCAGTGCCAGCTCCTGGGGAAACTTAAGGCCTGGGGCCTGTCTGAAACCAGTCTCTTCAGAAGAAACATGCTCCAGCTGCTTCTACAGTCAATCACCATGGGCTACAAACAGGAGAAATCCAGGCTTGAGATAGAGATGAAGTCAGTGAGGGATGCCAACGTCCAGATCCGGAAAGCCCAGCTGAGGTTGAGCAGGCAATAAGCAGGTTGTTCAAGCAGGAAGGGCAGGCCTTGGGTATGGAGGAGTCCCAAAGCTCTGGTCAGCAGGAAACAGAGGAAGGAGCTGGTCGAACATGGAGAATGAGCGTCAAAAGGTCAAGGCCGCTCAGGGACGCTAGGGGAGAGTGTGGTTGCCAGAAACATCAGCGTGGCAGACCTCTGGAGGATCCCGCGGGCAAGGCTTAGTTTCTTGATTAGGGCGACGTACGACACTCTTCCCTGTCCGCAGAACCTGCGCTTGGCAAGGAGGAACGCTGCTCTGTTTGTGCAAGACGTCACTCCGCTACAAATGGCGGCATGACCAGGCCTGGCAGAGACCCTGGAGAGACGGAGGCAGGAAGCGAGCAGAGGGCACTCCGCACCAGCAGACATCCCGTTTGCTCAAGGGTGAGGGGGCACAAGCGCCAGTCCGAGAGGACCACGGAGATCAGCCCGCCTGACCCAGGACTGCAGTCCGAGAGGACCACGGAGATCAGCCCGCCTGACCCAGGACTGCAGTCCGAGAGGACCACGGAGAAATGCCCGCCTGACCCAGGACTGCAGTCCGAGAGGACCACGGAGATCAGCCCGCCTGACCCAGGACTGCAGTCCGAGAGGACCACGGAGATCAGCCCGCCTGACCCAGGACTGCAGTCCGAGAGGACCACGGAGAAATGCCCGCCTGACCCAGGACTGCAGTCCGAGAGGACCACGGAGATCCGCCTGCCTGACCCAGGACTGCAGTCTGAGAGGACCACGGAGATCTGCCCGCCTGACCCAGGACTGCAGTCCGAGAGGACCACGGAGATCAGCCCGCCTGACCCAGGACTGCAGTCCGAGAGGACCACGGAGATCTGCCCGCCTGACCCAGGACTGCAGTCCGAGAGGACCACGGAGATCCGCCTGCCTGACCCAGGACTGCAGTCCGAGAGGACCACGGAGATCCGCCTGCCTGACCCAGGACTGCAGTCCGAGAGGACCACGGAGATCCGCCTGCCTGACCCAGGACTGCAGTCTGAGAGGACCACGGAGATCTGCCCGCCTGACCCAGGACTGCAGTCCGAGAGGACCACGGAGATCTGCCCGCCTGACCCAGGACTGCAGTCCGAGAGGACCACGGAGATCTGCCCGCCTGACCCAGGACTGCAGTCCGAGAGGACCACGGAGATCAGCCCGCCTGACCCAGGACTGCAGTCCGAGAGGACCACGGAGATCTGCCCGCCTGACCCAGGACTGCAGTCCGAAAGTCGCCCGTGCCTGTGTCCAGACATCGTGATGAGGTCCAGCAGCTCCAAAGCGGTACTCCTCGTTGAGTTAACCATTCCGTGGTAGGCAGATCACAAGATTTCTTATCTCAAACTTTAAGATATTTTGTTGTAAAATTAATTGTAAAGTAATGGAGATCTGTTGGAAATGGTATGTTCAAACTCTGAAGTGTCAGTACTTCAGCTCATCGAGTGATTCCTACATTAGAGAACATATTGAGGTGTTGTTCCCTTACGTTTATTCCTTACATTTTCTTTAATTGGTCTTAAATTTACCTTCATAAAACCTGCAGAAACCGTGTGTTTGTCTTCATTCTGAATCTTTTTAATGCCTGTTGATAATATTGACGCATGTTTTTATTGATAACTGTTGAGACTTATAATAAATGACTACTGAACGCATGAAGTCAGAGGCGGAATCAGACACAGTTAAAGGTGCGGTATGTAGGATTGAAATGGGTAATGCAGTCCAAATTCAAAATATTGGAGGACTCGACGCTCGCGTGGGTTGCCAGATTGAGGACACAACAGGAGCGAGCGCAATACAATGAAAGCCACACTGTAAGTGATGAGTTGATTTATGATGAGATTTTTGTTTTAAGATGTTTAGATATATGCTGAGGCTTTTTAGGTCGGGTAGAGTCTGTGATCTCTGACCCAGTCTGTTCGCTGGCTTCCATGGCAACAATACGCTGTGTTTTCCGCCAACTGGCAACCCGTGGTGTCGAAATACTATTGGGTAAACCGGCAACGTGTGGTATCACACAGACCAAAACAACAGCAGACATTCCCACACGGAACACACATCTCAAAGTATAACTGACTGTCGCATTGCTTTTCTGAGTAACAAGCATGTTTCCTACATATCTGCAGATATTTTATGCTTTAGTAAAGTGAAAAACTTACATACAGCACCTTTAAACTCTGATTTACTGGCAATATTACCAAATATAGAGTCATTGTCTGAGCTCATTCTGCTTATACTCTGAATGAGATCATGAGCTTGTGTGTGTGTGTGTGTGTTTCCTCAGGGCTGTTCCAGCGTGGAGACAGGACTCATAAAAGAGGCTCTACACTCTTTAGGTCAAGGTTTTCAGAGTTCACGCTCTCATTAAACATCACAACGCGTCTGAAAGTCATACAGCAGAGACTCTTATTTTGCCGCGTGTTTGCAGCGGAAGCGGAAGCGGCGGCTGACAGTGGTGTGTGAGTGTGTGTGTCGCTGTTGCTGCTGTGCTGATGATGGCGGATTTCGATCAGGTAGATTTTCTGCGCGAGCGGCACGTGCGTTTCTTCCAGCGCTGCTTGCACGTGCTACCCGAGAGATACGCGCCGTACGAGACCAGCAGGTACTGGAGGTGTGTGTGTGTGTGTGTGTGAAAGAGAGAGCGAGAGAGAGAGAGAGTGTGTGTGTGTGTGTGCTCCTCACTCTCCACTACTCTCATATTGTGATTATATGTGATTCCTCTGCTGTGTGTTGAATATAAAGTGTGTTTACCATCCCAATCAAAACATTGTCTTCATCGATCATTATAGCGGATAGGTGTGTAGTTTATGATGTGTAGCCTGTATTATCATCACATAATAAACACTAGATGTCATGGCGTGGGTTTCTGTTATATTTTCACCATTAGGCATAATAACAATCAATCTCAAATAAAAAGTGCCTGTGGAGAAAAATATTATTGTATATTATAATATGATTAATAATGCACTCTAGAGGCTGAAGACATTGAAGACACTGTGTGTGTGTGTTTACACTGTGTGTGTGTGTGTGTTTACACTGTGTGTGTGTGTGTGTTTACACTGTGTGTGTGTGTGTGTTTACACTGTG